>MU228141.1:54732-66964 GCA_018584345.1 Thuja plicata | reverse complement strand
TTATTAATTCCCAAGGCATTAATGGTTCTTACACCACCATTAATGAGTCCCTCAACTCATTAATCCACCTTGTCTCCCCTCTCTCTCTCTCATTCTTCTATAAATAGAAGCCATTTTTGAGAGAAAATAAGCCTTCGTCTTATATTGTAAATGCATTGTTATGTTGTTAGATTAAAGTTAGAACTCATATTTCACTTCATAATTCATGATTTTACATTGTTATTATCTCCATTCTTAGAGCTACAATGCATGTTTTCTCATCATTTAGCTTGTTTTAAACTAAAATACTTCATGCTAAGTCATATATGTCACTGATGGTAGCATAATCTGAGGGCTATTATATTACTAATCACACTCTTCTTAGTTAGAAGGCAATAGGTCGATATTAGTTGGTTTTATATGCTTATCTAACCTTTTTGAGCTAATGTAATGATCTATTATTGTGTTGTGTCTCTCTTATCAGGTAAAAAATATACACACACATTTTTGGTGCCCACCGAGGGGCTCGATTTCCAACTTGACCTCATTTTCTAACACTTTTTCACTAATTTTCATGCCCAAAAATCTGTTACAGGATCATTTTTTACCATTTAGGATCGCATCCGGGATACGCCCTCGCACCGTGGAAAACTAGGCTCGCATCCGGGATTCCCTGGGTTGTTTTTAGTTTTGGATTGTATTTGGTAAGCGTGGGATCACATCTGGTAAGGAAGCTCGCATACAGTATTCTGCATCGCATCCAGTAAAATTTTAGGCTCGCATCTGGTTAGAAAGTTTGTGCATTTTTTTTGCCTAACTCTAACATTTTTAACAAGTTGTGTTTTCAGTGTCTTGCAACCTAACAAGTGTTTGAAGGGTGTTCTTGAAGGTTTTTTGTGGGAGTTAACATCGACATATACTAACTTAGTTTTTCAGGTTACCCAACCCCCATCTTGACTTCTATTTACTTGCTTTCCAAACCAAGATACATATTCCATTCTATCACTAAACTGACTAGAGGATTATGCTCTTTTCCTTTTTAAGGAAAATCAGAAACTCATATATCAATTTATGGATTGAACAGAATTTGGGGTTAATTGAACAAGAAAACACATCATCTAATTCAATTTGGAACAGTAAATGAACAACACAAATCACTAAATATTGTGGTTCAATGAACAACTACATCATATAATTTCTTTTTGGATTAGTAATTGGACAAGCAACTCACTAAAATTTTGTGGTTAATTGAACAAGGCAACTTTCCTTTTCAAGCATCCTGTTTTTCTTAAATAGGAACAAACTAAATCGAGCTCAACATAGCTTGAAGGAATGAACTTTGCTTTATGTGTTTTGGGAGAAAACAGTTTAGATTAGGAGAGTATGCTCTTCTTCTTTGGAAGAATAAAAAATCCAGACATCCAAAGCTTGCCAATCCTGGTTACATACATTTACACAGTAAAGGGCCTACCGGTTGAGGAAAAAACCTCTCGAGAATGACCCAAGTGAGGACAGGTTTTACGCCAACCCTTACAACTCACTATAAATAGTTGCTTCCTCGTAGGCTAAAGCCTCAAAAGATAGAACTGGTTTTGTTCTTGGAATTTTGACATCATTCCTTGAACATATCTAGGTATATGTAGAGCAGAGCTGCTTGAATCTTTCTTGCAAGACTACATATATTCGGGTACTCATAGGGCTATACGCCTGAATTTTTCCTTGTGCAATTCTATGGTGAATAGTTTCAAATGGATTTCCCATTAATCTACAACAACTTCAACTGAAAAAATTCCTGATTCATCCCCAAAAGGGTGATAACCTTTTTGCAAGGCAAAAAGTAATTGCCCCAAGACACTCATCATATTGTGCCCTCACTTGCATTTGGAGTCAGCTAATACAAAATCATGACTAGATCCATTGCATGCTTGGTGATGGCTATATTCTGATTAGCATTTGAGTGTGTACCTAAGTCAACAAGCAAAGATTTTCATCCTCCACCTAGAGAATAGGAAAAGATGAGTGTTTGTTTCACCCTCCTAGAAATGCAAAACTATTTGACATGTTCAAAAGATCATTAAAAAGATAAGCTCCTCAAAATAATCAACAAATTTCAAATCCTGGAGTACAAGTTTTTTTCACACCTTACGACACCTTTTGACGCAATTTGGAAACAAGAAACTTCATGCACTTTGAAAATGAACTTTTCAAGACTGACCAAAACTGAAAAAGACATCAGAAGATCGTATCCTATATTTCTCAAGTCACATGTAGTATTTAGGATCGTATTTGGTATCCTGGATCGCATTTAGTCAGCACATAGTCGAATCTAGATTCTAGGATCGCATCTGGTACCATCAGAGGCTCACATCTGGGAGCTCGCATTCAGGACAGTGGGTACTTGCAAAATTTTTTCTTAAAAGGTCTCAGTTGATTAGGATACCCTTTTTACTCTTTATCTAGTTCCTATTGTCTCTTCTAGTCTCCCTGTTGTATTTTCAAAACACTTTCGAAACGTCCACCTTGCATGCCTAAAACACCACACTTTCAAGGAGAAGCTTCTTGTAGTTCCCTTCTTGATCTAGATTCCCCTTAGATAGATAGCAATACTCATAGATGGAGTGAGGCTTTTGAGGATTATATGATAAAAAACACAAAAAATCCAAAGGCACAGAGGAGGAAGAAAGACCCAAGTTTGAATGTGATCCATTTGGATCAGATAGTGAAGGGGAGATCCCCGAAGACGAATACAAAAAACTCAAATAGAGTAAAAGGTTCCACAAGATAATGGAATGAATAATTCATGACGATAAAGAAAAATACTTCCTCCATCTAGTGTCTACAGGTGTCAAATTACCCAAAGATTATGATGTGGAAAAACTCAAGGAAAAGGAAGTACCAAATCCAATATCTATTCTCACTAAATAGCTCAATCTGATGCAAATGGAGCTTACGAACCTCAAACAAGAGAAGGAGAAACCCAAAACACAATACTCTTTGGATGCCATTTGTCTATTTCCTTTTGACAAGAGTATCACTATGGTCCCATTCCCCCCCAACGTGGCAAGGCCAAAGTATGACAAATACATGGGAGAAACTGACCCCCATGACCATGTAAGGGAATTATGTGCCTTGAGCATAGAATACATGCACAAACCCACATACCTCATGCAATTGTTTCTAGGAAAGCTAGGAGGTAATGCCATGGAGTGGCTCTCAAAAATGGTGAGTCATTCACACATGATGTGACTATGATGGACCTATGCAATACCAAACAGAAAACTGGTGAGTCATTCACACACTTCCTACAAAGATGGAGGAAGATTTTTGCATGATATTCAAGGGCCATTCCTGAATCAGAGAAGATGGAGATATTCGTTAATAATTTAGTGCTTGAATTGAATGATGTTCTACAAATGCAAGACTCTCCTAGCTTTGATAGAATGATTAAAAATTCCCTCCGTATTGAGGAAGTCATGGTAAAAAAGGGAGAGATCACCCTTCAAAATGAAAACAAAACCATCAACTCCAATTCCAAGCCTAAATGGTGGAAGCAAAACAATAATGTTGTTAATGACAGAGTAGTTGATGCCTCTAACATTAATCCTAAACTGAAGGTATTTAATCTAACCAATGGCATGCAAGCAAGCAATGATGCTAAGGTGACAACTCCCATACCCAAAGCGAACAATGATAACAATAAGGAATGAAAGTAGACTTCAAAACCCCAAATAAAATTCACTCCTTTGGGGGAGCCTCTTGAGAGTGTTCTAAAAACACTGTTGGATAACAAAGTTCTTACAATTCCTGATTCTAAACCATGGGAAGTAATGGTCAAACCCAGGTGGTAGGATGATAATTCCTATTGTGTCTTCCACAAAAAGAAGAGACACAAAACTAATAATTGCCTCAAGCTTAAGCATGTCATCCAAGACCTCATCGAAGGAGGTATGATCAAATTAGATGGACATACTACCAATGAGGATCATACAGCATTCAACAAACCCTTTCCTAATTGCAATCAATGAGAGACATCTCAAGGGAAGGGTAATGAGGTAAACTACACCTATTCCAAAAATGACAATGTGATTAATATGCTTGACATTAAAAATAAATCCATCAATGTGGTCACAACTAAAGGTGTCTCATTTCACTCAAATGTTGTAACACGGATCCAAGCACATGTTACAATCAAAGGACCTCCAAAACTAACATCAACATCCAAGGTTCCTATCGTAACTATTCCTAAACCAGCAGCAAATTACATGGTCACTATTCCTGAAGAAAAATATGACTTGGTAGACCAATTGCAACGAACCGCTACCAAAATTTCCATTTTTTAATTTCTCAAGATATCCACGGTACATAGGGAAATCCTAGAAAAATCTCTACGTGTTGCTAATGTTCCAAAAGATATTGATATAGACAATTTTCAAGAGATGGTCAATCACATCTCAGTGCTACACTACCTCTCCTTTTCTGAAGAGGATGATAAGTCATTGACACATCCACACAATCAACCCCTCCATATTGAAGTCCTTATTCATAAATCCCATGTTAGACGCGTGTTGATAGATGGAGGTGCAGGATTGAATATCTGTACACTAGATCTAATCAGGAGACTAGGTCTCTCAGAACAAACAATTGACTCTAGAAACAAGATAACCATCAAAGCTTATGATGAGGAAGAAAGATCCTCCAGAGGTATTATTGTTCTACCTATCAGAGTCAAACCAATTGAGAGGAATGTCATATTTCAGGTTCTGGATCTACCATTGGCCTATAATATCCTACTAGGGAGACCATGGATTCATGAAATACAAGCTGTACCATCCACTTCCCACCAATGCATAAAATTACCACATAATGGGGTGGAAGTGACAATTCCTACTGATGCTAACTACACTTGCAACAATATCAAAGATGGTAGCATGATCCCACACAAAAAAGAAGCTATGGATGCATTTTCTCCTGAAACTACCAAGGACATGGTTATGAAGAGTTTTAGCAAAACCTTGAAACTTGAAGAAATAGGTATGGGAGAGTACAAGCTGGACCTGACTCCCTCACTGACAGAACTTCTTGTGTCACCTAGATCCTATGGAAAACCTTCCTCAAAATTCAAACCTACAACATCCAAAGAGCCAGAAGTACACAAAGAAATTGGCATAATAAAGGCATCTACATCTTCTTCAGATAACACAAAAGAACAGGCAATCTTGGATTGGCTTTACAAAGGAGAATTGGTGGAATCTGAGGTCAAACATGTAAAGATATCCCCAGAATAGTATGCAAAGGGATATTATTTCCTCACACAAATGGGCTACAAAGGAAAAGGACCTCTAAATGACATAGGACGAGGGCTTATTGAGCCTATACCCATGGAGTTCCAGAATACCAGAGATAAAACTAGACTTGGTTTTAATACTAAAACTGATAAACCCGCTCCAACAGAGAGTCTGCACTCAGATAAAGGGAGTGATGAAATAGGTGAAATAGAGAAATGGTCCTATGAAATATTGTTACATATTGGCACACAAGACCCCAACTACCAAGGAAAAAACTACGTACCCAGCTTTGAGGTACCACAGGATCTTCGCACTCCTTTACTAGCACAACCTCCCATTCAAGAGGTAGGAGACACCATAGCAACAATCACTCAAGAGATACCCCGGCCACAGAATTTACATCCTAACTGGGGGCAATTGGTCACAATTTCACATGTCCTCAATCTACCCCACTTTGATCTACAAATAGCTAATTGAGTACATCAAATAACCATTACTGAATACTTAAATAGATCTGATGATGATGTCACAAACTCTCATGACTATGAATGGGATTGGCTATCTATCACCTCTGAAGATATTGGAAGAGATACAATTCACATGTTTGCAGCTCCCTCAGCTCCTAGAAAATGATCTAACACTCATCTCAATGATACTGATCCTCCTAAAGAAAAAGAAGAGTTCATTCCCCCGATCATTGATGGAGACACTGGTGAATACATAAGTCTAGAAGAATTTCATAGGCTACAAGCAAGAAGCCACCTTGTATGGAGAGATGATGATGAGACTTCTACTGATGAGTCACTAGAGTTTGGTCTGCATATAATTAACAATGACCCTTTTAATGATGATCTCACCCTTATTGATCTAAATATCAAAGAAATTGACTTAACAGATCATGTCATGTCAGTTAATGGTCTTGATGCTAACACGATGTTGTCCTTCCCAGAGACTAACTCCCTAACATTAGTACTTCCAGACCTAATTGATTGGACTGAAATAGATCCTATTTCTATCCTTGAATTTTCCAATGACCACACCCTAGCTTGTTATCTCAATGCTTGTGAACCTTATCCTTCTTCCACCAAGGAAAGGAGCGAGAACATGTCACGGGAGGATATCAAGTTTCTTAGTCACAAACTAAAAAATAAGAAGAAAAAGTGGACTGATGATGAAAACCACTCTGTGGCAGTATCAGATCCCAAAATAGTAAAGAAAAAAGATGTATCCAATGGTGAGAACCTCTTAGAGGTGCTAAAGGATGAGACTCTTGATATCCTCCCAGAACACTTTCAGTAAAGATCTTCAGTATTGATTGAACCAACATAGCTAGTAAACTTGGGCACTGTTGAAAATCCTCAAATAGTTCATCTGGCACAATCTTTATTAAAAGAAGAGAAGGTATAGTTCACAGAGTTCCTGAAAGAGAAGAAGATTAACTTTGCATGGTCTTATATGGATATTCAAGGGCTAGATCCTAATCTCATCATGCACCACTTATCTATAGCTCTTGGGATCAAGCCCGTAAAACAAAAACTTAGAAAAATACATCCTCATGTTGCATTATTGGTAAAAGCAGAGCTAGAAAAGTTGTTGAAAGCTGGATTTATTCGAGTCATTGCCTATGCAGGGTGGATCTCCAATGTGGTCCCCATTTCTAAATCTGATAAATCTATCAGGATCTATACCGACTTCAAAGACCTAAACAAAGCATGTCTGAAAGATGACTTCCCTCTGCCAAACATTGACATGATCATAGGTCTTACAGCAGTCTTCTATATGTATTCATTAATGGATGGATTCTCGGGCTATAATCAAATCAAGATTGCCCCTGAGGATCAAGAGAAGACCACATTCACATGCACATGGGGCACCTTTTGCTAGAATGTCATGCCTTTCGGGTTAAAAAATGCCGGTGCAACATATCAAAGAGCCATGACAACAATGTTCCATGACATGATGCACAAGAACATGGAGGACTATGTAGATGACACATTGGCTAAATCCAAGGAGAGAGGTACTCACATTGCTGACCTAGGAAAGATATTAGATCAGATGGAACAATTCCAACTCAAGCGCAACCCAAAGAAATGTGCCTTTGGGGTCCAATCAGGGAAGCTCCTAGGATTCATAGTATCCACGAAGGGAATCAAGGTAGATCCTACAAAGCTAAAGGCTATTCTAGAGATGGCTCCTCCATGTAACATCAGTCAAATGAGGATGCTACAAGGGAGACTTTAATCTATCAAGAGATTCATGTCCCAACTTGCAGATAGGGCACATCCCTTTACTAAGCTACTACAAAAAGGGGTTACCTTCAAATGGGATGAACACTGTGAAGCAAACTTCAGAGAATTGAAGGGGTGCCTGGCTGCTTCACCTATTCTTATGGTGCCTATTCATGGAAAACCCTTACTTTTATACATTTTAGCTACAACTACATCCCTAGCAGTATTAATGGCACAAGAAGATGAAACAAAGAAAGAACGAGCTATCTACTACATTAGTAGAGCACTAGTCACTTATGAGCTCAATTATAGTATCATTAAAAAAGCATGCTTAGTAGTCGTCTTTGCATCAAAAAAATTGAGACACTACATGCTCTCTCATATAGTGAATCTCATTGCTAAGATCGATCCTCTAAAGTATCTTTTGAGCAGAACAACATTAACAGGACATTTGGAAAAATGGGTCCTAATTCTCAGTGAGTTTGACATTGAATATGTAGAACATAGAGCTATTAAAGGATAGGTACTTGCAGATCAATTGGCTGATTCACCACTCCAGGATGATGAACCTTTACTAATTCAATTCCCTAATGAAATAATCATGCATCTCACTGAATATCCCTACAAGCAACTAGTTGATGATCTGAAGTACTTTGTCTTTGTCACCTTCCAACAGATACCAAGATCAGAGAACAAAGCTACATATGCTATGGCTACCTTGGCATCCATGTTACAACTAGAGGAGCATAAATTCCGCTATGACTTCTTGGTGGAAGAAATATCCTATCCTGACTTTGATAACCCTGAATACCAGGTAATATGTACCTTGAATACCCTAGATCAATCTCGGTATGCCAGTATCATTGCTTACCTTTCTGACCAAACCATTCCTGCCAATCTATCCAGAAATGAGAAAAGATCCCTGATTAGGACAACATTGTGTTACGTCCTCATAACTAACAACTTATATCGACACGGTCTTGACGGTACACTTCTTCGGTGTTTAGAACTCAAAGAGTCTGATCTAGCATTAAAAGACATCCACAAAGGTGTATGTGGGTCACACTCGAATGAATTTTCATTAGCCAAGAAACTACTCAGAGTAGGCTATTACTGGCCTACGATGGAGAGAGATGCTATCCAATTTTCAAAAGCATGTCTTAAATGCTAGACACATGAAAACCTTATCCATGCTCCTACCAGAGAAATTATACCTTTCATAACACATTGGCCATTTTAGCAATGGGCCTTTGACTTGGTTGGACAAATATATCCCAACTCTTCAAATGGACACAAGTTTATCATTACAACCACTTAGTATTTCACGAAGTGGGTCAAAGTTGTGCCACTAATCAAAGCCACTAGAAAACAGGTGGCTATGCTCATTCTGAACTACATTATTTGTAGATATGGGATACCCTCTTCAATTGTAACAGACAATGGGGGCCAATTTAAAAATCAAGACATTGATGACCTTTGTGAACAGTTCCATATCACTCAACATTGCTCCTCAATCTATTATCCTCAAGGTAATGGATAGGTTGAGGCATCCAACAAAAATATACTCAAGATTCTACACAGAACTGTAAGCAAGTCTGGCAGAGACTAGCATCTACAACTGAATACAGCACTATGGGCCTATAGAACAAGCATAAGAACACCAACTGGAGCCATGCCATTTTCTCTAGTCTATGGTGCTGAAGCAGTATTACCTATTGAGGTTGAAATCCCATCTTTGCAGATATCTTTACAAGGTCTTGTTACTGATAAGCAGTACCACATAGATAGGCTGAATTATCTAGACCTACTAGATGAGCGTAGACAACACGCATTCAATCACCTTAAAGTATATCAAGCACGTATGTCCAAAGGTTACAATAAAAAGGTCAAACCACACAAATTTGAAGTATGAGATCTTGTCCTCAAGGATAATCCTAAGAACCAGCCTAATAGGGAGCAGAAAGGAAAATTTGAACCTAACTAGCTGGGACCTTATGTTATCAATGCTACTTTTGGGACTAGAGCTTATCAACTGGCTACACCTGAGGGAGACGTTCTTCTAGATCCTATCAACACTATACATTTGAAGCGGTTCTACGCTTAATGTTTGGCTACCAAAGCTTGTACAGTAAATAGTTCTTGCAAAATACCAAAAACATTTAGAAAATTGATCCTAAAGAAATCCAAAAATAGTGGAAAAGATCCTACAAAAAGGGTATTCTTGGTGAGAACCTGGTAAACAGGCGCCTTGATACTACAAAAACATTAAAAAAAAGCAAAAATAGAAAAAAAATTGAAAAAGAGAAAGAGTGCCTTGATGAGCACCTGGTAAAATAGGCATCTTGGTAGCAAAAAAAAAAGGAAAGGAAAAGGTCTTGCCAAGTGGTGAAAACCTGGCAATCAGGCGTCACTTGTGTTCTGCACTCCATCTATCAATGCACTACTGATACTAGGCCTTCATAATTTTGCATGTGCTCATACACTGACTTAATCTTCCTAAATGACTATCTTATCCTCACTTGGGATTTGTCTATCTTTGCGTCTTAGTAATAAGTCATTCTACACTGGGGGCATCTTTGCTGGCATAGTCAGTTGCAGTTGCTAGGTTTCTCTAGGATGGTTTGCCTCACGAACACAATGTTTCTTGATACATGCAAAATAATGTCACTTTCCAAAACAAGGGTGCCTTTTCAAAACATCGGACATGACATTTACATTAACAGAGTTCCTACAGGGCTATACTGGATTGCAAACATGAACAAATTATCCTATCAATGCACAGACATGGAACACCATATTGCTTGTACTACAATTTTCTGATTGATGAATCTTTACTGTGTTTGACATACAAATAAACAATTACTACTTAAACACACAGTTTGCTTTTGGTTTGATTATGATTCTTTAGAATGTCCTGATGATGTTTTCAACTAGGGGCACCTAAGTAATTATAAATTTTATTTGATTGATTCTCAATTGATAATTTATTATGTATTCTTAGTTGCTCAATGACGTCTGCACAAAGACAAAGAGTCACAAGGATAGGGGGCATAATGTTTTCTTGATTTTCTGTGTATGGTGATTGTTCCAAATAATCCTATAAATTTTACCTAACCTGGATGTTTATGGTAAGAGCTGCTACTATGGGTGTATAGCCGCGTATATCTCGATCTTTGTTATGTGTAAACTACGGTGAGGTTGGAATGATTTTCCTTGTCTATTTTCTAATCCAGATTCTCACTAAGGTATATGAATCATAATGTACCCAAGGTTATGAATTTTCAAGGTCATTGCGGGTCCAATATCTTGCCTTAATCAAAATCTGGTATATTAAAAGGAAGGTGACTATTTTGTTATCCTAGCTTCTATGCCTTGATGCCTAAGTCTATTTCTGACATTTCAAATAAAACATAGTATTCATATTATCATAATATCAGTGGGTATTAGTGATGATTATAATATCAGGTGGTATCCATTCTGGCAAAGCACCCAATGACGATAAAAATGTTGCAATATTTCCTAATCAGTGACAAGTCCTAAGAGTCTGCATATAGATGTATTTAGAGATTGCATGATGCATTTATAACATGAATAAAAGCATAAGGAATTTTTAGCTCAAACTTCTTTCTATTTTCTTCATCTAAAAATTCAAGATATTTACATCCCATGCTTCCTGGATTCTTTGATCTATCGGGAACAAAATCAAACTCACATTTTCAAATGTGATTAACTTGGTACTCGTGTGTTTATTCTTAAACACACCTTCATTTCTCTGCTTCTTACTTTCCCTAACTGCTCCTTGCAAGTGATGCATTCTTTCAACTAAGGGATTTTGTTCTTTTCCTTCGATTTCATTCCCGAGGGGGCATGATCACACTATCATCAATTAATTTTTTGCTCAAAACAACATCAAAATGACTTCGTTATCAAACAAACTAGGGGCATAACAGCTTCCTTGACTAAAGTCAGAACTGTGGGATAGAAAGCTTTGGTTCTCATGAGCTAGATATCTTATGTTTCCTCATTTTAAAAGATTTTTATTAAGCTCCTGGCAGCTTCATACTAGCTTTTTGGACGACAACCAAGTTCAGAATCAGTATTATCAATCTTTGGATGACAACCAGGTTCAAAATTGGTATCTTTAAAAACTTTTATTGATCTTTGGATGACAACCAAGCTCAAAATCAATTTTATTAGTTTTGTTTGATTAAGTGCGAGACTGATCTCATCAATATTTCATTCGACAACCAAGAATGGAATTCTCATTTTTTCTAAAGTCAAAATCAAAAACTTTCTTTGAATCAATGTGCTGCTTGCACATCAATTCAAAGAGGGGCAAATGTAACCACCTGAATTTGGTTTGTTCCAACTATGGACCCTATTTTCTCTACGTGTGATCATACCCTCGATTATGTCCAAACAACCATGTTATTGCTTGGCATAATTCTTTGAATAAATTTAATGTCCTAGGTGATTTTTATCACTGAATTATATTAACTATTATAGCCATAGGATTCAAATCAATTCAAACCAATTAAATCAAATCAAATTCAAACATGGCTACAGTATTTAATTATAAAGGCATTAAATAAATCCCTAAATCAATTACCCATTTGCAAAATAACCCATTCCCCTAGCCTATTTAATTTAATTAAAATGGCTATAGTCCCCTAATTATTAAAAAGAAATTAAATTGTTTAAATAATTAAATTCCTATTTTTGAATGAATTAAATAAGTTT
>MU228141.1:37059-54682 GCA_018584345.1 Thuja plicata | reverse complement strand
CTACCCTGGGTTCTAACCCTTCTCAACCCATTCACCCTTGCTAATCTAATCCTAATCCTAATTCTAACCCTAACCCACCTCCTAATGTTGTCACATTCCATTAGGGAATGATTAACAACTCCACCCATTCGAGAAAGTCAAGGAATCTCAAGATTCCTTCCTCAAGTCCACCTTCTCAAGCCACCCTCTTACACCCTTCCCTTGCTTCTTTAAGGCCTTCATTAATACCTTATTAATGAAGATGCCTTAAGCCTATGTCTCCTCCATACCTTATTAAGTCCCAAGGAATTAATGGTTCTTACACCACCATTAATGAGTCCCTCAACTCATTAATCCACCTTGTCTGCCCTCTCTCTCTCTCATTCTTCTATAAATAGAAGCCATTTTTGAGAGCAAATAAGCCTTCATCTTATATTGTAAATGCATTTTTATGCTGTTAGATTAAAGTTAGAACTCATATTTCACTTCATAATTCATGCTTTTACATTGTTATTATCTCCATTCTTAGAGCTACAATGCATGTTTTCTCATCATTTAGTTTGTTTTAAACTAAAATCCTTCATGCTAAGTCATATATGTCACTGATGGTAGCATAATCTGAGGTCTATTATGTTACTAATCACACTCTTCTTAGTTAGAAGGCAATAAGTCAATATTAGTTGTTTTTATATGCTTATTTAACCTTTTTGAGCTAATATAATGATCTATTGTTGTGTTGTATCTCTCTTATCAGGTACAAAATATACACACACAATACCTCTTGAATTTAAATGGAATACACCAAGGAGTACTAGGTGATAAAGATCATAAGCCTAGCAAGATAAAAGTTTTGATAGTTCACATATGATGATGTTACTATCTACTGGCTGATGAGTGTATACTATTCATCATTGGCATCATTCTATATTACTGTCTAATGCCTAAATCACCATTGATGATTAGAAAGATAGGTATTTTATAGTTTTGTTATCATATACAAATGGAGCTGATAATTCTTCAACCTATATTTGTAATCATGAATGGTGATTTGGGCAGACCGTCTAATCAGCCATGTAGAGAATGTAATGGCTACTCTACCCAAACCACCATTGATGATTACAAAGATAGGTAATTTAGAATTTTTTTATCATATATAAGTGGAGATGATAGAATAACACCTAATGTTACAAAAACAATTAGATTCATAACCCAATCCAAAGTCAATATTTCAACTGTTAGCGTAATATATTTCTATATTAACTATATTATCTATGGCCTCTTATTAATGAGTAGTTGTGATAGTTAACACTTGTATACACATTCTATATCATTCATTGGTAACCATTTCTCCATTGGTTTCATGTATTCTTATACTTGGTTTGGGTGAATCAATGTATCATTTCATTTTTCTCTTTCTCATTAACATGTGGTGTTTGGAGCAGCATTAAGATCTTTGAGTAGGATTTAATTAAATGGTGTGTTGGAGTGAAGGATGTTGTAGGGTTCATGAATCAAAGAGGTTTGAAATCACCTATTCTTGAGTTGCAATGAAAAAGTGATTATTGTGAGCATATATTATCACCTATTCTTAGTCGATTCAATAGAGCTCACATGAATTCTATGCATTTTTGTCACACATTTTCCTGTTCCTAGTCTATGGGAAGAGATATTTCTCAACATTTGAGGTTTTGTGAGCCAAAGATCCTTTTTAGACCATCTGAAATTGAATTATGAGTCTTTGTATCATGCTCATTAATAATACTAGGCTAGGAAGATTAGTGTGCAACTTGAAGTGGATTATAATGTGGATG
The DNA here is from genome assembly GCA_018584345.1 of Thuja plicata. Taxonomy (NCBI): domain Eukaryota; kingdom Viridiplantae; phylum Streptophyta; class Pinopsida; order Cupressales; family Cupressaceae; genus Thuja; species Thuja plicata. The sequence goes on along the minus strand of MU228141.1, from coordinate 52,892 downwards.
TTGAAGTTGATTCAGAACACCCACCTAAGTGTCCTCGTCTTAATACATGAGCCTATGCGCCCATCTCAAAGCTTCTCTTTTTCATTAGAAGGATTTGTTCCACTTAATAGACACTTTATGGACTTAAACAAGAACCTAGAGCACAGAATGAGAAGATTGACAGGTATTTTGAGCTTCATCATTTTTAAAAATGTAAATCAGATCCAAATATTTATGTGAAGAGAGTGCAAAATGAAATTATTCTTGTTGCAGTTTATGTAAATGATTTACTAATAGCTGGACAAAATATTGGTTAATTAATGATTTGAAATCAGATCTTAAAAGAGCATTTTATATGAGTGATTTGGGTGAACTTAATAATTTTCTTGGCTTGCAAATAAGTAGGCTTCATGATGGGTTGTTTATCTCTCAAACAAAATATGCTTTGGATCTTTTAGAAAAAAATAAAATGCTTGAATGCAAGCCAACCTCTACTCCTTTCCAATATGGAGTTAATCTTACTAAGGAATGTACCTCCAAGAAGGTAGATTCTACTTTATATAGACAAATTGTTGGTAGATTGGTTTATCTAACCCATTCTAGAATAGACATTGGTTTTAAAGTCAATATGGTGTCCAAATTTATGAAAGAATTGAAAGAAAGTCATTGGTTGGCTGCCAAGTGGATTTTTTGATACATTCGTGGAACCATTTACTATGGCATACATTATAGTTACAACTCCTCAGTTTCTATGATTGGCTTCACAGATTCAGAATCGGGTGGTGATATAGATGAGCAAAATTCTACTAGAGGCTATGTCTTTCAGCTCGGATCAAGCCCTATTACATGGAGCAGCAAAAAAAAACTAGTACAGGAAGAATACAGAGCAGCCAAAGAAGAAAGAAAGGAAACAATTTGGATTCAAAATCTTTTATTTGAGCTTGGTTTTGCACAAATTTCAGCTACTACTTATATTTTGATAATCAAAGTGTTATACAAGTTGCAAACAATCTCGTTTTCCACGATAAAACAAAACACATTGAGATTAATGTTCACTATATCAGGGATCTTATTCTTGAGGAAAATTTTGTTAATCTCCAATTTTGCCCAAGTGCAGACCAAGCAATGGATATATTTACTAAGAGTATGCTTGAGGGCAAATTTCTAAAATTTTGGGGTATGTCGGGCATGATTGAGATAAACATTAAGGGGGAATAGTTAAATAATGTTCCCCTCTTTTGTGTATTTCATTTGTATTCTTCTAGCGAATCATAAGGTGGGATGTTAGGAAGTTAATATTGGCTAATACCATCCAAATATGTTAGGAAGATGAGACTTTCTAGAGTCTTACATAGAAGAATCCAGATTTTGAGCAAAACATTCTAGGATGTGGAAAATTCTAGAAAAGAGGAGTTTCCAGATCTTGTATTGCATCTATAAATATGTACTATGCATAAGAAAAAAGTGGATTTCTAGAAGGCATTAAAAAGATTTTGATGGTTTTAAGCAAGTTGATTAATATATTCTTGTTTTTCAAATATATATCTTTGTTTATGCTTTGTTTTCTCCCTATTTTATCATATTGCCAACAGTTGTTACCATGTTTTTAGATTTTTTTGGGCCTATTTTTACATATTTTTCCCACTACCATCGTCGACGACTGACTTATCTGGACCGAAACAATAAATAAATGATTTTTACATGTCCTTGGAACAAACACTATGATTTTAGACAATCAACTTAGGTTTTTTGAATGATTCTTCTCTTTAAATATTCCCGTCCAACCTAAATATGAACTAATACTCTCTTCCTAAAACATTTAATATTAAAAACCCTAAATATAGTTTTTTTCTTGCTACTAATTTTAGAGCATTTCCGTAAGTTTGTTTGAATTTCATGTCAAAATTATTAAATGTGACATTGTGCATGCATTCCAAGCTCGTTGGTACGAATCTATAGCTTACACGTTTGGAAAATTGGGCCTCTTTAGTGAACTCCTTACTAAAGTCGAGGGCCTCTTGGAAGTATCATTTCTCTTTCAAGAAAATTTCCACCTTTGAATTTAGTTTTCCTTTTATTTCACCTAAGGCTTGTGTAGGTTCGTTCCATATTCTAAGTAACATTGCAACAATGGGAGAATTTGGGAAAAGTTCTTCTTAAGTCTTTGTTTTTTTTGTTTTTACAATTGTCATAAAAATTAAGAAATTAAGAAATAAATAATTAAAAATCCTTATGCATCTTCTTATTCATCTTCCGGGTGAACCAAATGGGTCCAGCCCATATTCCAGAAATTATTTTCAGGATAAGTATCTTCTAGAATTGCAGCATCTTCCAGAATTGACTATATCTAGCATTTGGTATTCCAACACCCAAACGGGCCCTAAGAGAAATCCCTAAAAGTTAAGAATTTGATGCAAAGTTCAAGGTTAACTTTGCATGGGGAGACTTTTTGGGATACATTAAGGAAGAGTACTTTCCCAAGGATGTGTATCTAATTAAATATATACAATAATGACTACTTTGACAAGCACCAACATGTTCAAGACTACACTAAGACCCTTTATTGTTAGTATGAATTATTGGCATCCAAGATGTAGAGAAACATTGATTCTTGAAGTACCAAAATAGGCTTCATTAATAAAACTAGCTTGAGATAGCCTTTCTAAATTTTGAGACATTGGAATTCCTTAACCTATGCGACAAAAAATTAGAGCAAAATGGAAAGAGGAATTCAAATACAAATATTAAATTAAAAGGTCAATGTAGTAACATGATTTTGCGACATTACATGACCAACAAATTCTCATCAACAACATAGAAAGGTACCATAAATATATATGCATGAAGTCTAAAATTCTCGAGTCCCTTGCATAACACCATGGATTGTAAAGATATCACCTTGATGACATGCACACATGAATCACATACTTAACCTTAAGTTTTTTATATTAATTCTTTTGAGGCAAAAGATAAGACTTGATCATATCAATGAGGTGGATCCACATGCAACAATTTACAATACTAAAACAATATTACCCTATAAAGATGGACCATATATTACATTTCTAAGTGTGGTTAAATAGAAATGTCATGGGTCCACAACACACACACCCCATTTTTTGGTCCTAGACCATTGGGACCCCCCTTTTTTTTTTTCCTTTTGGTCTTCTAGCGGCTACCCCCTTCTCAGTCCCCAGTAGGTCAGTCTCATTAAAGGGTTGTCAGTTTATCAAAACAAAGAGAAGACATCTTTTTTGGCCTTTCGACCTTTTCAAAGGACCAAATTCCCCGAAATACCAGAATGGCCGAAAGGCCAAAATTTGGCCCTTTCGGTGTTTCATCCTTTGAAAACACTGAAAAGGCCGAAGATGTCCACCTCTGAACATTTGGTGTTTCAAACACCGAAAGAACTGACTCCACCCACGGGTTATAAATTGACAAAAGGGCCCTAATTCACTCACTTTTATTTCTTTCATCCTCAGCATTTCAAGAGCTGATGAATTTGAAAATTTCACCCTTGATCCTTGTGACTAATCACCCAGTGCCTTTGGGCTCTATTGTGTTGTCCTCCTACCCTTCTAGCTCAGTCAGGGTAGGTTCCTTCCTCGTGCTTAGTATTCACTTTTGTCTTCTTGGTTTAGGTTAGGGTTTTTTACATCTGGTGCTTGTCCAGCCTAGTTCATGTTGACCTCCCCTCCCCTTGGTCTCCTAGGGCCTTGAGGGCACCTTCAAACTCAGTAGGGAGTCCCTCATTATCAGGTTGAGTCAGGTCTTTCTTATTTTCTAGGTTAGGTTTTTTTGGTTTTCCATTCACGACCCTTGTCACAAGTTTTCAGCCTCCGAAAGGCCAAAAACCATATTTGGTCTGTCACCTAAGTATCCATCAGAGGTTTGGCCTTGTCGGCCTTTCGAACCCCTGAAAGGTTTGAAATGTTGACAAGTCTGAATCACCAAAAATGTTGGATTTTGGAATTTTAGAGTTCGTGACCCATTTCAAACTTTTGGCGTCCATAGAAACACTCAGGATTTCGCATGCCAAAAAGAGCAATAAAGCTTGCTCATCAACGATTGCCTTTTTCACACTTTCAGCCTTTTTGGACTCCAAACCAATTTTTGGCACCTGAAACCCTGAAAGGACCGAAAATGCGAAATCTACATTTCTAGCTACTTAAAGAGCTATTTACCTCTTATTTTTTAGATTAGTCAGTTTTATTTTAGTTTTCTCTTCAATAAGATACTGATACTTGCATTTTCCTCACAAGGATGCCTGAACAAAGACAATGTCTTCGATGAAATAAAGGTCAGGAACAAACACATGGAAATCACCAACACTAACATCGGGAATGTAGACTAGGATCAAATCCTAGTACAATGCTCCCAGCCAGCTGGGAGATCTAAGGACTGCACTGCACTAGTCCTATCTGGCCTGGTGAACATAGCAGCCCACCCTGTAGTTGTCTCATCATCAAAGCTGATTATAACCCTGGCCAATCATTACAGCTAAGATGAAAGAGTAGTCTAAAACATGGAGGGACAGGTGGTACTCAACATAAGGCCAAATATCATAGAGGAGGTCTTCCACCTCCATAAAGGCATCGATGAGTTCTACAACTTCTACATTGGAAAGGGGCTCTAGTGGTTCAACAACAAAGAAAAGTAAGTATATGAAATTGTAAATAATGACTACCTCAAACCACCTCTCCCAAAAAATAGATTGGATAAGATAGACCTTCGAAGGGGATACTTAAAGGACGATATCCAGGTGGTTGTGACATTGATAATTCAAGTTTATGGACTACCTCATTCCATCCAAATCAAACCCTGGATGATCCTACTAATAGAAAGGATCAGAGGCTATAAAGCAAGGTTCGACTGGGGTTCCATCATCAGTTATAAATTGGATGAGCAGTTGACTGCAGTAAAGCATAACCCCAAGTTCTATATGAGCACCTATATAGTATACATATTCGAAGCACAGGAAGACTACCTAGGTCTTAACAAGAGGGGAAGCATAAATGATCCAAATGGTTGGCCCCACATTGTATGCCCATAGTTAATGAAGAGGGAAAATATGCCAAAAGATTTCCCTGATTATAGGATAGTCAATCATGCTTTCATATTTGCAGTCATCTGATTCATTGAGGGTGATTTTGCAAAGAGGATGTTAGAAGAGGTAGATGCAAGATCGACCTTAGAACCAAAGAAGCTGCCCAGGTATACATCTAACTAGATAACCATTTTGGAGATGGCCAGGCAGCTTGTAGATGCCTACAATAATATAAATCACAAGAAGAAGCATTATTGTGATTTTCCTATTTCACTGGGCACATATACCCTACAAGATATGAAGGTCTATAAATCCTTGGCCTTTGAATGGGACGACTACCCCCTATAGCTTTACAAAAAAGTAGAGGATCTCATTGACACCATAGGCACATACATCCATATTATTGGCAAGTTCTACATTCATGAACCAAGCTTAGAAGATCACTGGATGAACTATATAGGTGACCATGAGGTCAGAATCTAGGATTACTGTAGAATGTCTCTTTTCTTGGTAAAGGAAGTCTTAAAGACCCCAATTCACCCAAAGGTTTGGGAGTATGATTCAGATAAGGTCCTAGAAGCCATTTATACAAATGACAAGATATATGACAGGCCTATCATGAACGCGGAGATTGATAAGGATGAAAATGATGATATTGATTTCCAGGAAAGACATGTGATGAGAACCATAGAGCAATGGATTAAGAGGCCCTACAAGATGAGCCCAATACTTGTTAAAACATTGATGGAGCCACCCAAGAAAGTAGATAAACAATGAGGGGAGAAGTCTACCATCCCCAAGTATTAAAAGGAACTACCTTAGAAGCCAAGGATGGTATATGGTTATGAACATCTAGTATAATATGGTTCTAATCCAAGGCATAAAAAGACAAGGATGACAGGGAAGATAGATCCTCCAATAGAGTTATTAGAGGCTCCATCAAGTGAAGGTCTATCCACCTTTGGCCAATCTCCTCCAACCACTGAGAAGGGGAAGAAAACATATAAGAGGAAAAGAACTTATGTATCTCCACAACTGGAAACCATTCAGGAAGATCCAGAAGGAGAAGAAAAGGAAGAAGAGGAACAACTAGTTAGGAGGACTAGGTCCCAGAGAAGGAGAGAGAAAGAGACTACTAGGAAATATCAGGAGGACCCAAAAGAACAGGATAATCCCTTGGATGCCTTAGGGTCAGACAAGTTTCAAATATATGACTTTGAAGGTCTTGAAGGCGTTTTAGATCAAGGGCAAGATACGCCAAGGTATGATACAGGATCCCCATCCCTCTTCCAACCCCAAGTGACCATCACTCCACCTCTGACCTAGTTCACCCATCCCTCAATAAATGTCTCCACTACAGAGGTAAGCTCCAGTTTAGCCCAAGGGCCTTAGACCAAAGATATGGGGGTAGCACAGAACATAGCAGCAGACAAGGTGGTACAAGAAATTTCTATTTCTACTCCACCACCTCACAACCCTACTCCACCAACTTCTCAGCCACCTCTGATTCCCACTACACCACCACTGTTCCAAACCCTAACACCGACTCCACCCCCTTCTACTTCTACTTCCCCATTTCCTATCCTAATCCCAACTCCAACACCTACTCCACCACCATCATTCCATTTTCCTTGCTCCACCCCGACCCCCCAAAGGGAAATAAGTGTAGAAGATGTATCACCCTTCAAGACCATGCTGGAGGCCATGATTGGTCTTAATTTAGAAATGTTAATTAATTCACCAGAGGATGAAGGCCTGGACAAAGAAGGAGAAGGTAGAACAACTAAAGAAGATAAGGCAAAAGAAGAAAAGGGAGAAGGAGAAATACAAGAAGAAGGGATGGATGAAGGAGAAGATGAACAATGAAAGGTACATGAGAAAGAGGCAGAGGAAGGAGTGACCTCATGATCTCAAAACTTAGTGCCTATCCTCTATGTTTCCCCATATGAGCCAGTGACTATGTCTAGTAAACCTACTTGGTTTACCAAAGAAATCTAGCTTAAGAGAAGAACTTATATATAGATATAGAAGGGGAAGAAATGAGCGTGACATCTGTATTGAAAGCCTTCCAACAAATAGAAATTAGTATGCCCACAAGGATAGTATCCTATGTCACTCAAGACACTAGAGGTCATTGGAAGGTATAGATAGAAACCCCTCCCATGAGAACTTCTCAAACATCAGGCACTTCATAAGAATTACACATTCAAGGAGGTGGACTTGGGTGAACCTACTAGAGAAGGGAGAAAGACACTGGTAGCCTTAGGGATTAAGCATGCTCTAGGGTTCATGCATAAAGATGAAGAAACCATAAAATCATTGATGGAACAGAACGAAGCCTTAAAAAGGTACATTCACAAGGTAATAGGTCTCATTGATGAAAACTTCCCAGAGGCTTCATTACAGGCCATGTTAGACAAAAGGGCTACACAATATTTATCAGCAGGATTGACCCCTTCCTTCATCCAAGCAAGTGCAGATTGGAGGAATGACTTCGAACAAAATGGAGATAAAGCTATCATGTTGGTATTCAAGCCATACATAATTATCTTGGTTGAGGATAATTTGTTGATTGATCTGGTAGAGAATGAGGGTGGTCTAGATTCTAAAATAAGTAAATGGCAAGCCACCTTTCAAGACTTGGAAGTGATCCAGAAACAACATTTCTAGATTCTTGTCAAAATATATGAAGGGAAGGAACTAGACAACTTTAAGGCATGTATCAAGCAAATAGCCAAGACAATCAAGGTCTACAAAAGGTATCTAGCCTCCATAGAAGGAAAGCGCGAGGAAGTCATAGAGTGGATAAAAGAGATGGATGTCTTTTTTATAGGGATTGGTCTCAACTTATATAGGGACCAAGACAAACTTACCCTACGACTGTCAAAGGAAGTGGTTCATAAATTTATGGATATTATAGCAGGTGTTAACACCAAGGAGGCCTCACACCAGATGTTCTATTTGAAAGAAGAAATGGAGAGAATGTCTGAACATGAAGAAGAGGTCAAGTTCTTTGCTTCTGAATTGACTATCTTTAGAGCGAAGCAAGAATGAAGGGTCACCAAGGTGAAAAGGAAAGAGATCAACTATGAAGAGGTCTAGGAGATAGTGCATAGGCTCAAAGAAGCCCATCCAGAGGTCTTTCCTGACTGAAACCACAAAGTCTACTAAGAAAGTTGGTAGGACAATTTTCACACTTAGCCATTTTCTCCTAAGGCAAGTTCAGCCTTTCGGCCCTCCAGTTCTTTCGGTCTTTCAGCCTTCCAAGTTCTTCGGCATTTTTGGCCTCCCAAAAATTTCATCCTTTCAGCCTCCAAAAATTCTGAACTTCAGACTCCTTTGAATTTTGTTTTAAAAATACTTAAAAGTTTATTTCAGAGTAGAGGTCAGGGTCCAAAAATCTGGGTGTTTCCAGCGAGATCACATTTTTGCACACCAGTTGAACTCCAGATCAGAATGATGGTTAACTTTAGTTCATTTTGGAGGGAATAAGGGTCCCCTATCAGTCCCCACTGCTAGAGGATCCTCCAGATGAAGATTCCAAGAAGAACTCCAAGAATAAAGAAGAAGACTCCAAGTTCTCAAAAGAAATACACCTTCTTTTCTCTTTATCTTCTTTGCGAGTTTGACCCTCCATGCATGGGAAAACATATTGTAAATGGATTCAAGAATCCATGCAAGTTATATATTATTAGATTAATAATAGTTTCCTTTCAGCAAAGTTTTAGTTTTAGCTTATATTCATTAATTTAGACTCTCTGATGCCCTAATTTAAGAATTCAGAGTAGTAGATTAGAAGCTCCATATATTGTAATCACAAATCAATGTAAAGGGGGGAATTCTTAATACAATAAAGATCTACATTTGGTGCTTCATTCATGGTTTGTGAATTTCTGCTACCTATGAGAAATTATTGAATGTATGCTTGCATTATTCATTATTTTCATAGAGCCTCTTGTTTATTGTGCTTTGAATTCGTGTTTCTTAGTTGGAGTTTGATGTTGTTTTCTTACCTTGTTGTGATGAATGCATGGAGGATATCATCTTTGGACTTAACAATAAATCTGTCTTGTGGGTATGCACATCTTGGTGGCTTCGCAATTTGAGAGATTTTAAATATCTTGCATGAGTGAATATACCTTCTCTCCAAACGCTCACATCTGTGGGGTAGTGAATTGTGACTTTGTGTGATTCATGCTTCATGGGTTTGATCCAAATGTCCCCATCATTTAATTCACAAGGAAGAGTTTAAAATAGTTTATGTCCATAGGATTTCATTTTCAATCATTTGTTTTATTTCTCATTACTCTACTCTCTACTGCATCCTGTCTTCAATTCTGAAAATCAATATCTTGAAAAATACAAAATTGCATTTTATTTACAACACCCATATATGTTAAAATGGAAAATACCAAAAAGAACTAAAGCATCTTTTTAGTTTGATGTGTTGAACGAACTATAAAAGGCCTCCTCGTGAACATTCACATTTATATTCCACTGAGTAACCAAGCAGGTTGTGACCCGACCCCAGAGAACCTTGATAATAACTCCATTGTTCTTTTAAGAGAGGAAATCAAATCTCAAGATCCTAGAAAGTTGGCTTGTGTCAAAACAACGCTCAACAGAAGTGGCGCTAGGAGGGCCTCAAGACTGAAAATCTGGATAAAATTAGATCTTTCTCTCTAGAGAGATTCGAGCGAGTGCTTAGATAATCTCCAAAGAGAGGCGAGTTCCTTGAACTCACCCACCATCGTAGAGCTCGCAGAAACAAAGGAAAGACCAAAGAGAAATCTTCTCACCACCTTACCGAGTCCCAAAATTCTCTTGGATAGCAGTCACATATTGCTGCCCCAACTGTCATAGAAACCATAGACCAAAATCAGAACTTGCAAAATCAGAATTTGCAACAATCTTGTCTGATGGCCTTTTTCACCAATGCAACAAGCTCACCTTTGAATTTTGTTGGGTAGCTCCATGAGTTTCCCAAAAATCTATAGAATTTTTACACATGATTCATATATGGTGAATCAAGAATAGCAGAAGAGCACATCCATGCCTTCAAAGAAATTTGTAACCGTAAAGAGATTGCTCACCAAGACGTTGTTTTCCATCTATTCCCATACACTCTGGGAGAGTTTACATACAATTGGTACCTGAACTTGCCACGAGGGTCTATCTCCATATGGAAAAAATTTGAAACCAAATTCCTCATTCAGTTCAAGTTGTATGTGGACCCCGCTATGACACATCACCAATTCATTACAATGAGGAAAGATCCTAAGGAGCCCATCACTATGTTTAACCATCATTTTCACAAAATGCATAAAAATCTAGAAGCACCTTACAGCATACCAGATGAAGCTATCATACAAGTGTACCTCAAAGCTTTGGACCCTTTCACCTCAATTTTTCTAAGAAGGCTTCCCTCGACAGATAGAGATACGATGGAAAAAGTGTACAATGAAGCCGTCATATTTACCTAGCAAATGGACCCACAAGAAGGAAGCTATGTAGCAGTACCTACCATGAGTAACATTTTTGTACCACATCCATTTGCAGCAAGTAATCAAGTTCTATCCACTCACATACCCATGTTGAATCCCATTTCATCACAACCATTCCCAGTCGTACCCCCATCTATTACTTATCCAGGTTATGAGGCTCATAAAACAACATTTGTAGAGCAGAAAACTATACCCCAAGAAGAGCCTGATACTCTCATGGCCTCTGAGCTAGAGACCATGAAGAATACATTATCACAACTCACCAATGAGCTCATCCTGATGAAGTTAAATCCATCCCAAAACCAAGGTGGTTACCAATGAACACCTGTTGGTCCGAACACATATCCTCAGAATCCAAGCTAGGATTTTAATACGTACAACAACAACAACACATAGGAGAAACCTTTTGGGCAGTAAAGGCCAAATAGGCCATGGAACACCAGACCTAATAATGGCAACATCCTAGCAGACAATGCTAACACCTATGAAGCATCAGAAGCTAATTTTGTCGGGGCTCCAAATCCCCTCCAAGGCAATGATGGGTATGGAAATAGTTCCCATGATCACTACATCTAGAATCTAGAGGAGCCCCCGATGCAATTTAATGGCATGATGTTCAATTCCTATGAGTCTAAAAAGGAGGAAGGCTCGGATGCCTTTACAGGAGAAGATGATTTTGTGTTCCCCTTTCAAAGAGAATGAGCCTGAATACTCCAAAGTACATGCCTTCCAAAATTATCAATGAAACTTGTACAACCTTCAAAGTAGAAAGGAACCTCTCACCGACAGTATGCCTCCAGCCAAATAGCCAACCCCACCGGATCCCTGGGCTGGTAACAATCCTATGTCTCCTAAAGGTCTAAATTCTCCCACACCCCTTACATCAAACACATACACTAGCTAAAGAGGTATGGCCTAGTCAAATGATAAATATAGCGCAGTCAATGAACTAAAGAAAACTAAAGAGAACATATCTATGTTCTAATTACTGCAAGGTTGCCCATCCTAGAAGGAGGCCCTTCTAAAATCTCTGGACCATTCGAAGCTTAGTCCATCAACCAATAGTATGAGGAAACCTACATCCAATATACACAAGTCTGAGGCTTTCCCTGCCATGTAAAAAGATAGGATGGAGGTCCTGCCATTCTTACTCAGTTTACAGATGTTTGGAAAGAACCTACACAATTGCCTAATTGATTTAGGGGCATCGTGCAACATCATGCCTCTGTCAATTTGCCAAAAGTTGGGGATGTCACCCCAAGTAAAAAACTAAGTGGTCATACAACTGGATAAGACCGAGGTCAAAGTGATTGGTGTGGTCAAAGATGTCCACATCCAATTGGTGGCAGATCCCAGGATACAAGAACACATAGATGTGCATATAGTAGACAAACCTGAAACTTATGGGATAGTGTTAAGTCAAGAATGGACCAAGTGCTTAAGAGGGTGGCTCTCCATATATTTTACCTAGCTGTGGCTACCATGGAGAGGTTTGAACAACCAAATCAAGATAGATGTAGAGACTAAACTAAAAAGGATGAACACTAAGTACAATGCCCCGAATGAAGTCCTATTCACCCAGACCAATTTGGGCACTTATCGAATGGATGAAATTTGCAAGTTCTAAATCTGAGAAGGCAAAGAGTCACACCATAGTCCCATCCAAGGTCTCCTTGAGTTAAATATTGGTGATGACATCTTCCAAAGTTTTATCAATAGCATGACAGCTAGTTTACGACATCTAGGACAAGACGCAGACCCTAATATCTTGCTACTACTAGGGTACTGCCGACTGCACCGAGCTAGCCATTCTGAGTTCACATGCCCAAGTTCCTAGGAAGCATTATCATGGGTATTGACTCAGATCACCCTATCAAGTAAGCTGTGAAAAACCCTAACAATAAAAGAGGATATCCTTGAGATCGAAGACAAGAGTAACACCTTGCCAAAGATAGACAACCCAGTCAATATAATCACTCCAAATCAAAACCAGGATAGTGGGATAGACTCTAATGATAGAATTCCTTCCCTAAATATACTCAGTGATTGGAGTACCTTAGATGATGGAGCATGTCCCCCTTACAAAGAAATGAAAGAAGACACAGGCGGTGAAGGTGTTGAATTCCTAAAACCCAAACATACCCAAAATTTGGGAGAGTTAACTTCTTCCGACAGTGATAAGGGGAGAAGGAGAAAACTCAAGACCAAGGACATTCCTAGGAAGAACCCCGTCAAGTCAAGCCCCACTAAGAAACCCTAGATATGGAAACTATTCTTTGACAGTTCCAAGTGTAAACATGGAGCAGGTGCAGGAATCGAGCTTGTAAACCCAAGAGGTAAGTCTTTCTATGCCGCTTACAGGTTATAATTTTTGTGCACCAATAATGTTGCAGAGTATGAAGTGCTGGTCTGTGGGCTTCTCTAGTGTAGGGAAAATCCCTATTTGATGTTTTTGCATGTTTTTGTTTTGGATTAGGTTGTGTTGTGTGTTTGGGAATAATTTCCAATGGGCTAGATGTAATGATAGTTTAACTTCATGTTTGTAAGAGCTTTAGTGCACATTAGGTGTTTTGGGTCATTTTGGCTTCAAATAGTGAAAATTTTCCATTTGAGTGCAATGGGGTTAGAAGTGTGTTTTAGGACCCTATATATCTTATTTAGGGTCTTAGAATTCAACATCAATCATTTAGTTGACAAATATAGTTAAAATTCTCAAACAAGCAAAAAGTTGCTAGCAACTTTGAAAGTTGCTGGAGCAACTTTTGCAAGAAATTGAAAAATATGGTTAGAACTATTGTAACTACCCCATGCTTGGTATATGAGCATGGATTCAATGTTTGGATAAGGTTAATGTGATTTTGGATTGAAACATTTACTTTTGACACCCCTATATGGATGACTGTATCTACATTTCAGTAATTTGCACTGTATATTTGCTACTGTACAACTGTGTACAGATTGGCATAGGTGATTGGCCTCCATGTAATTTTAGTGTTTCTTTCAACTTTCATGTTTAGTAGATATTTTGATTTCAAGTGTGTGTAGTGTAAAGTTAGAGGATTTTGTAGGTCACTAATCTGACAGAGACAATACAGTGCTACCTAGCTAGAAATGGCTCTAACCTAAAATCCCTCTAGTGGAATTGACTAAAACCATGGGGGAAGTAGGGTTAGGGTCTGTAGATAGGGTTTTGGTTTTATTTTTGGTTGTTTCAATGGATTTCACAGGCCAGAAGTGAATCCCTATGGTTGACTGGTGAATCCAGGTGAGCCAGGACAAGGTGAACAAAGAAGTGGATTGAGCACCCATTACCTTTTGGGAAAGACTTAGTGTCATTTATAGATGTAATAGATAGTATCCTAAAAGGATTTGAAGGTGGAAGGATGTGAATCAAAGATTGGAGACAAATTTAACAATTATTCAAACTCACTGGTCCAGAGGCCTAATTAATAGGTTATAATCTAGGGCCTGCAAGAAACTAGGGTTTTGGGTGCTTTCAAAAGTCAAGGTTTTGGATTTTGATAGTGTTGGGTGATATATTGAATATTTTCAAGTTTTTTTGTGGAGTAATTTGGAGATTTTGGGATCATTTGGCCAAAATCGGTAAAAATAGACCTACTAGGAATTGGGCAATTAGGCCTCCTAGTGAATTAGTGACCAATTGGATTGGTAAAGAGTCTTGGAGTATTGGAATGGATGTATAATGACTGAGAATGGGTCTAAAGGTGTGTTAAGAGTCTTGGTGAATGTGTGAGAAGATCCTAGGCAGAGGATTGACAATCTAGGTGGAGTTTTATTGCAGGAAACTAGGCTTTTGGTTAACTAGTTGGACTAGTTGAGCTTAGAAATCTTGGAGTCTTCTAGAGACCAACTATACCTTGGAGGATAAGTTGGTAGAGAGGGTCTTGGAGATCCTAATAGGAGGAAGATCCAACAAAGAACAATCATTGGATGGTTGGATTTGTCAAACAAGCACCTTGGAGTGAGAAAAAAGCTCTAGATTGTATAATCCTCTGCATCAGAGTGGTATCAGAGCCATCTTATCTTAAAGATTGTGTATGTCTAAAGTGGAAGGGAGTTAAGAGGTGGAAAGCATGTGTCCTAAGGCAATGAGGATGGATTCCATAGTGGAATTGGGTCAAGGCATCTTGGAGAAGGCTAATGTGTCCGAGACAAAGAGCAAGAAGAAGGTCACTGAATGGGGAGATGAGAGTGATGGATATAATGAAAGTCAGTTAGAGGAATCATCAAACAAAGGGAAAGAACCTGAGATGGAAAAAGAACAAAAGGTATTCTTAGATGCTTTCAATTCTTTAAACAAAGATATCATGGAACACATACCATATTATTGTGGCAGCCTGAATGGAGAAGAGTTGTTGGATTGGCTTGAAGCCATTGACAACCAATTTGATTACAAAGAAGTCTGAGAGGAGAAGAGGGTTAGCTATGCTAAGGCTAGACTCAAGGGATCTGCATTGGTGTGGTGGAACATGATGCAGGATGATAGAGTGAGTAGTGGAAATAAAAATATTATTTCTTGGGAGAGGATGAAAATCAAATTGAGGGCACAATTCTTGCCTACTGATTATGAAATCCAAATATATCAAAAGATACAGAATCTAAGACAAAAAGAAATGTCAATGAGTGCTTTCATAGAGGAGTTCCATAAACTAAGCCTAAGGGCTAGGAGACAAGAAGATGAAATGGAGAAGGTAACCAGGTAACTTAATGGGTTAAGACAAGGGATTCAAGATGAGGTTAGCATGATGGCTCCTGACAGTATGCACAAATGTTTCCAATCACCTTAAGATCAGAGGATAAGGCTAGAAGGAGGAATGACTTCCATCAAAGGGGAAGAGGTGGCAGCAATAATAGAGGGTTCCAAAGAGGAAGAAGTAACTTTGGTAGGGGACAAAGACCTAATAGACAAGAAGGCAATCAATCCATGGATAATGGTGGAGGAAACCAATATAGAGGATATTTCCAAAGGGGAGGATATAGAGGTAGAGGGCCACCAAGAGGTAGGTTCCAACCCCAAGGGAGATCTAATTCATTTTTCACTAGCAGGTGTTATAATTGCAACCAAGTGGGTCACACAATGAGCAGGTGTCCTGAGAAGGCTTCCTCATCTTCAATGGGGGATAGAAGGAACCAGTTGATGTAGGAGGATGACACTCAAAGTGTTACTTCTCCCATCTCCAAGGTAGGGCCAGTATTGGATGGAGAGAACTTGATGTTAAGGAGAACCTTGTTGAAAGTGCCTAGCACTATAGAGCCACCACAGAGAAAGAACTTGTTTAAAA
>MU228141.1:22654-36960 GCA_018584345.1 Thuja plicata | reverse complement strand
ATTGAAACTAAGGAGGATACCTCATACCACACCCTATAAGGTTTCATGGTTGAATAAGGGTCAACAAATAGTGGTAGATGAGAAAACTATGGTTGAGTTTGAGATTGGAGAGTATAAGGACAAGGTCTTATGTGACATACTGCCAATGGATGCATGCCATCTACTCCTAGGAAATCCATGGCAGTATGATGTGAAAGCAATACATGATGGAAAGAAGAATAATTATGTCATCACCAAGCTAGGAAAGAAGTTCCAAATGGATCCATTGTAAGAATCCAATGAGGAGAAGCATGTGGGGACAAGTGTGATGTTATTGAGTGGGAAAGAGTTTGTAAAGGCCATGAAGAAGGAGAAAGGAGTCTATTGTGCAGTAGTGATAAAACCAAAGGAGGAAACTAAGGAGAAAGTCAGTTTGCCACCAGAGATACAAGCATTGATGGAGAAGTACCATGACATAGTCGATAATGGTTTTCCAAGTGCATTACCACCTATGAGGGATGTGAGTCATCAGATTGACCTCCTTCCTAGAGCAAATTTTCTAAACAAAGTAGCATATAAAATGACACCAAGTCAGAATGCATAAATAGAAAAATAGATACAAGATTTGTTGGATAAGGGGTTGATAAGGAAGAGTTTAAGCCCATGTGCTATGCCAATAGTACTTGCACCTAAGAAGGATGGAAAATGGAGGATGTGTATGGACTCCAGGGCTATAAACAAGATCACAATTAGGTATAGGTTTCCAATTCCCTAGATAGAAGATTTGATGGACAATCTAGGAGGATCTTGTTACTTTCAAAGGTGGACTTGAAGTTAGGTTATCATTAGATAAGAATGAGGCCTAGTGATGAGTGGAAGATAGCCTTCAAGACCAATGAAGGGTTGTATGAGTGACTAGTAATGCCCTTTGGCCTAAGTAATCCACCTAGCACATTCATGAGGCTCATGAATGAAGTGCTAGCAGAGTTCATTGGTAAGTTTGTAATAGTTTACCTTGATGATATTTTGATCTTTAGCAGGTCCAGGGAGGAGCACATGAATCATTTGGAGATGGTCTTAAGAAAGCTAAATCAAGAGAAGTTAATGATAAATCAAGAAAACTGTGAGTTTCTCAAAACTGAACTAGTTTACCTTGGTTTTATGGTTGCTAATGGATGTATGAAGATGGATCCTGATAAAGTTAAGTCCATTTTGGAATGGCCTACACCTAGGTCCATAGGGGATGTTAGGAGTTTCCATGGGTTGGCCTCCTACTATAGCAAGTTTGTGAGAAATTTTAGTCATGTGTGTGCCCCTATACTTAACACAATAAAAGGTGGAATCAAATGTAAGTTTGAATGGACTATGGCAGAAGACCAAGGGTTTGAAATGATAAAGAAAAGGATTACAAAGCTACCTACCCTTAGGTTCCATAATTTCAATAAACTCTTTGTGATAGAGTGTGATGCTATCAAGTTGGCTATTGGAGCTGTGTTAAGCCAAGAAGGACATCCTGTGGCTTTCTTCTCTAAAAAGTTGAAGGAGGCTAAAAAAAAGTACTCCACATATTATTTAGAATTATATTCTATGGTTCAAGCCCTTAAGAAGTGGAGACACTACCTATTACGTAGGGATTTTGTGGTCTACACTGATAACCATGCTCTAAGTTTCCTAAATGGACAAGAAAAGTTGAACCAAAGGCACATGAAGTGGGTAGAATCATTGTAGGCTTATACATTTGTTATAAAGCACAAGAAGGGAGTTACCAACAAGGTTGCAGATGATCTTAGTAGAAGAGTACTCACAATCCAAGAGATACAACTGCAAAGTGTAGGGATGGATGATTGGAAGGACCTCTACAAGGAGGAAAAAGATTTTAGAGAAGCCTATGAGGCTTGTGTGAAGTTTTAGTAGGGTTTCAAAGTGGATTTTAGTGAGTTTGTGTTGTAGGAAGGCCTATTATTTAAAGGTCACCTTATGTGTATTCCTTAGTGCTCAATGAGAAAAAAAATTGTGAAGGAGAAACACCAAGGCAACTTGGGGGGTCACTTTGGAATGGATAAAACATTGGAGAAGGTGCATAGGCATTATTATTGTCCTAAGGTGCAAGTAAATGTTAGGATATTTGTAGAGCAATGTCATATTTGTCAGAGAGAAAAAGGACAAAGCAGAAATAGTGGGTTGTATCAACCTTTATCTATACCCCAAAGGCCTTGGGAGTGCCTTAACATGGACTTTGTTTTGGGGTTACCAAAGACACCTAGGGGACATGACAGTGTATTTGTGGTGGTGGAAATTTTTAGCAAAATGGCACACTTCATTCCATGCAAGCAAACAAATGATGCTTCTCAAATTGCAAGTCTATTCTTTAGGGACATTGTGAGGATCCATGGATTGCCTTTGAATATTGTAAGTGACAGAGATAGTAAGTTTGTGGGTCACTTTTGGAGGACCCTATGGAAGATGCTTGGAAAAAACTTGTCTTTCTCTTCAGCCTATCATCCACAATCAGATGGGAAAACAGAGGTAGTGAATAGGTCACTTGGAAATTTGCTGAGGTGTTTGACTAAACAACATGGACAGTCATGGGATCACATCATAGAGCAGGAAGAATTTGTATATAATGACTCCATTAATAGGAGTACAAGGAAGATCCCCTTTGCGATAGTTTATGGGGTCAATCCTAGAGGGATTTTGGAGCTAAGGGATCTCAATTTGTAGGACAAGAGGAGTGCACAAGGAGAGTCATTTTCAAAGAAGATGAAAGAGTTGCATGATCAAGTCAATAAGACTTTACAAAACCAAGTGGAGAAGTACAAAACCAAATCTGATCAGACCAGGAGAGACTTGCAGTTCAAGTTTGGGGATCTAGTACTTTCCTATCTCAGGAAGGAGAGGCTACCAAAGGGTCAGCCTACTAAACTACTCACGAAGAAGATAAGAGAACTAAAAATTTTGCATAAGTATGGAAAGAATGCCTATGAAGTGGAGCTGCCTCCTGATTTGGGGATTTCACCCAATTTCAATGTTTGTGACTTATATCCCTACAAGGGATCATCTCTAGACACAAGTCAGTCTACACTTATAGATTTGGAAGAAGATGATTGGGTGGAAAACTTACCTACCCCAAATCCATTGCAATTGGAAAGTGTCCTGGATTATAAGGTGATAAAGAAGACAAGGAAGGGTAAATACAAGGAGTACCTCATCAAGTGGCAAGGACTACCTGAAGCTGAGGCCACTTGTATGACAGATCTGGACATTCTGAAACATGGGGTCACCATTGAAGACCTCCTAACTCAAGGGACTTGAGTTATTTTTTAAAGGGGTGTATGGTGTAGGGCACCTCCCTATTTTATTCTTTTGAATGTTTTTGGTTTGGATTAGGTTGTTTTGTGTGTTTGGGAATAAGTTCCAATGGGCTAGATGTAATGATAGTTTAACTTCATGTTTGTAAGGGCTTTAGTGCTCATTAGGTGTTTTGGGTCATTTTGGCTTCAAATAGTGAAAATTTTCCATTTGAGTGAAATGTGGGTTAGAAGTGTGTTTTAGGACCCTACATATCTAATTTAGGGTCTTAGAAGTCAATATCAATCATCGAGTTGAAAAATATAGTCAAAATTCTCAAACAAGCAAAAAGTTGCTCGAGCAACTTTTACAAGAAATTGCAAAATATGGTTAGAACTATTGTAACTACCCCATGCTCAGTATATGAGAATAGATTCAATGTTTGGATAAGGTTAATGAGAGTTTGGATTGAAACATTTACTTCTGACACCCCTATACAGATGACTGTATCTACATTTCAGTAATTTGCACTATATCTTTGCTACTGTATGGCTGTGTACGGATTGGCATAGGTTATGGGCCTTCATGGAAGTGTAGTGTTTCCTTTCAGCTTTCATGTTTAGTAGATATTTTTATTTCAAGTGTTTGTAGTGTAAATTTAGAGGATTTTGTAGGTCACTGATCTGACAGAGACAATATAGTGCTACCTTGCTAGAAATGGCTCTAACCTAAAATCCCTCTAGTGGAATTGAATAAAACCATGGGGGAAGTAGGGTTAGGGTCTTTAGATAGGGTTTTGGTTTTATTTTTGGTTTTTTCAATGGATTTCATAGGCCATAAGTGAAGCCCTATGGCTGACTGGTGAATCCAGGTGAGCCAGGACAGGGTGAACAAAGAAGTGGATCGAGCACCCATGACCTTTTTGGAAAGAATTAGTAGCATTTCTAGATGCACTAGATATTATCCTAAAATGATTCAAAGGTGGAAGAAGGTGAATCAAAGACTGGAGACAAATTTAACAATTATTCAAGCTAACTGGTCCAGAGGACTAATTAATAGGCTATAATCTAGGGCCTGCACGAAACTAGGGTTCTGGGAGCTTTCAAAGGTTGGGGGTTTGGATTATGATAGTTTTGGGTGATGTATTGAACATTTTCAAATTTTTTTGTGGATTCATATGGAGATTTTGGGAGAATTTGGCCAAAATCGGTGAAAATAGACCTACTAGGAATTGGGCAATTAGGCCTCCTAATGAATTAGTGACCAATTGGATTGGTAAAGAGTCTTGGAGTATTGGAATGGATGCAGAATGACCAAGAATAGGTCTAGAGGTGTATTAAGAGTCTTGGTGAATGTGTGAGAAGATCCTACGTAGAGGATTGGCAATCTAGGTGGAGTTTTAGTGGAGGAAACTAGTCTTTTGGTTAACTAGTTGGACTAGTTGAGTTTAGAAATCTTTGAGTCTTCTAGAAACCAACTATACCTTGGAGGATAAGTTGGTAGAGAGGGTCTTGGAGATCCTAATAGGAGGAAGATCCAATAAAGAACAACCATTGGATGGTTGGATTTGTCAAACAAACACCTTGGAGTGAGAAAAAGCTGTAGGTTGTATAGTCATATGCATCATTCTCTTAGCCCATGAAAAGGGAATAAAAATCCTAATGGTGGAAGGAGACTCGCAATTGGTCATCAAGAAAATCTATAGTCAGTATACTTGAAACGATAAAAGGCTCTTGACTTACTGAAATAGATCATGGGACCTAATCAACGACTTCAAATCTTTCAACATCAAAACCATCCCAAGGAGAAAAAATGTTGTCGCCGATGCCCTAGCCGTATTGGCCAGTTCATTACATCCAAAGGAGAAATCCAAGCTAAATAAATTCTTAGTTGAGCTCATTGTAGCCCCGGTCATTCTAGACAACATCACTAATTTTCAAGTCTTCCAAGATGATCAACACATCTTGGGGTTTATCATGTGTGATAGTGTGTTCAAAAAATAGATAATAGATGAGGAGAAGGAAGGTGAAGAAGAAATTAAACCTAAAGATCATGGTGATCAAGGAATCATAAATATAAGGACCAATGCCATACCCAAAGGTATGGTAGAACTAGAGAGGATTTTTGACAGTGACAAAACCATAGTAAGGAGGCGCCTAGACATAACACCTGATGGTAAAGAATGTGATACATACAACCTTGACATGGAAGAAGAACCAAGATAGGTCCACATCAGGAAGGTGAGAACTAAAGAAGAAAAGGAGAGAATGGTCCAGCTCCTCATTGAATACTGGGATGTCATAGCCTGGAGCTATGAAGAACTGAAAACTTATGACACCTCGATCATAGTACACAACATCCCTTTAAAGCCAGATTCCAAGCCTTTTAGGCAATGAAAAAGACTAGTGAACCCTTCTATGGAGCCCCTGATCCAAAAGGAAGTCCAAAAGTTTCTCGATGCCAGAATCATCTTCCCAATTTGGCATTCTACTTAGTTTGTGAACCTGGTACCCATGAGAAAGAAAACTAGAGAGATCAGATTATGCTTAGACTTCTAGAACCTTAACAAATCCTCTCAAAAGGATAATTATCCACTCCCATCTCTCGACACAGCGCTGTAAAAGGTCAATGGGTCTCAAATGATGTCATTTCTAGATGGTTACTCTGGTTACAACTAGGTGATGGTTTAGGAAGAGGATAGACTGAAAATGACATTCACAACTAAATGGGGAACCTTCGCCTACCAACGGATGCCTTTCGAACTGATTAACGCTGGGGCCACTTTTCATAGGGCAATGGACATAGCCTTAAAAGGAATAGTCAGGAGGTGTATTATCATCTACATGGTTGATCTCATGGTCTTCTCAAAACAAAGAGATGACCACATAAATGATCTCAGAAAATGCCTT
Source organism: Thuja plicata (assembly GCA_018584345.1). NCBI lineage: Eukaryota > Viridiplantae > Streptophyta > Pinopsida > Cupressales > Cupressaceae > Thuja > Thuja plicata. The sequence goes on along the minus strand of MU228141.1, from coordinate 30,784 downwards.
CAAAGATGTAGGGAATTTTGGATTTCCCTCAATCCTAAGAAATCTGTGTTTGGGGTAACTGAAGGAAAGCTCTTAGGATATATCATCTCCAAAAGGGGGATAGCCATAGACCCCAAAAGGGTAGAGGCTATTATTAAGTTGACACTACCACATAGATACAAAGAACTAAAATCTTTCTTTGGGAAGATCAACTTTGTAAGGAAGTTCATTAGTGGTTTCGCAGAGATAGTAAAACCGTTAAATGACATGCTCAAGAAAGACGTCAAGATTGAATGGAATCTCCTAGCAAAGAAATGTTTTGAGGAGATAAAAAACACCATCGCAATGGCACTAGTCTTTTTCAGCCCTGACTATACCATCCCCTTCAAATATTACTCTTTTGCATCAGAACATTCATGCGCAGGAATCCTCACAGAGAAGAATAACAGTGAAGATGAAAGACCCATATATTTCATGAGTTGCCCTTTTAAAGATGATGAGATCAGGTACCCAAACCTGGACAAACAATCATTTTCTCTTTTCAAGGTAGTAAAGAAGTTCTGATACTATATCCTGAGGAGTAAAGTCACTGGGATAGTTCCCGACGCAGCCATGAAGTCTCTTTTGATGCAAAATGATCTAGGAGAGCGGAGAGGAAAATGGATGGCAATCCTCCAAGAGTTTTACCTAGAGATCAAACCTATGAAACTAGTAAGAGGCCAGGGCTTGACGAAGCTGATCTCTGGGGTTGAAGAAGGACTGGTCTGCCAAACCTACACTGATCAAGGTGTGATCACCTATGTATGGTATCAAGACATAGTGTACTATTTGTTGCAAAATCGTTGCCTAGAAAAGATGAATGGTTCCCAAAAGAGAGCTTCGAGGATCAAAAGAAGCTCCTACATGTTGAAGAATGGACAACTATATAAATGCAATTATGAGGGTTTGTACCCAAGGTGCTTAGAAAGAGTCAAGGCAAAGTAAGTCCTAGAATATTTCCATGACAAATACGGAATGGGACATGGATCAGCTAAGGAAACTACTCACCAAATCTTAAGGGAGGGATATTTCTGGCCTACAATATTCAAAGACACTAGTGAACATGTGAGATCTTGCCACAATTTCCAAACCAGTGCAAATCGAGAGAGAAATCCTATAATTCCCTTACAACCAGTATACAAGGTACGCCCATTTGCCCAATGGGGCTTAGATTTTGTTGGAGTGATTAACCCCCCTTCGTCTGCAGGACACAAGTTCATTTTGATAGCTACCAATTACTGCAAACGCTAGACGGAGGCTCAAGCACTAAAGAATTGTACTATAGAGGTTGTGACAAAATTCTTGGAGGAGCGTGTCATAACTAGGTTTGGAATGTCATCCTATTTGGTATGTGACAATGCTCCCTCTTTCTCTTATGCCTCGCTCACACAATGGGCCTTTGAAAACTAGGTAATCCTCAAATTCTCTTGAAATTATTATCTGCAAGGCAATGACATAGAAAATTATACAAACAAGAACTTAATGACAGTGATCAAACACATCTTAGATGACAACCCCAGGGATTGGCACACACAATTGAAATACACTTTGTGGACTAATTGCGTAAGGATCAAGAATTCCCTGGGGACATCCCCATACCAACTAGTCTATGGTTTGCAACCGGTCTTCATTATGAACTTAAAAATCCCAATTTTGAGATTCATGGACCAATATGTGGGAGGAGAAGATCGAGTACAAGTCAGGCTCATGAATCTCCTTAACCTAGAGGGGAAACAAACATTGGCCCTAAAGCATGTATCAAAGCATCAATCCATAGTCAAGAGATGGTTTGAAAAGAGAGCTACCATTAAATCCTTCAGGATCTCTGACCCTATCCTCATGTGGGATAAGGCAAAAGAAAAACTGGGTAGCCACACCAAGTTCCAAAGATTGTGGACAGGCCCTTACCAAATATCAGAGATCCTAGGGGAAAACACTTTTAGGATCAGCACATTGAATGGAGAGTTGACCCCATTTCCAGTTATTGGGAAATTCCACAAACATTACTTTGGATCCTAAATATGACTGACTTCCGTCCCTTGTAACATAGTCCCTTTTTCTTTCTTTTGTTTCTTTTATTTTTTTGTCATCCTCGCCGTCAGTCCTTTCTTCCGTTCGTGGTTTTCTTTTTCCTTTTTGTCGGGGCTCGTTTGTTGTTTTGGGTCAGTGTGTTTTGGTTCCATTCTAATGTAGTCCATAAATCAGAGTAGAGGTATTTTGTAGTCAAATTCTCCAAGGGAATGTGCAATGCAAAGAACACCCCAAAAGACGAAGTGGTGATAGCTATCATTGACAGACAAGAAGAAGTTCAAGACTTGGTCATCTTGATCACAGAATACACTAAGAGACGACACTTGAGAGTGTTGGTTCCTTGAGCATTTGTCATTTGTGACCAGCTTTAGTGCGTGGATTCGGGTACCCACCGATCCTAGAACCCAAGTCTGAATAGATGCAAAGGCAATAAAAAAAAGAAAGAAATAGAGAGAGAGAGAGAGAGAACAAGCACGTGAAGAGAAAAGTGTCCGAAAGAGGTCACAAGTATGGGATCTGGGTGACACAGTCTAACTGTTGCTTAGATCAAATAAAAAAAAAAAATTTAATTACTATTATGGACTTGAACACGAGGAGTACACAAACACCTGGGACCTCATACATTTCAAAAGCACACAGAAGAAATAAAATGACTGCCCCAAAGATAAAACTCTCAAAGCAAGAAAGCTACAGCCTAGAAGACAAAATAGACTTGGGTGACTATAACAACCTCTACCAGGGCTATGAATGCCTGACCGACAGTAGAGCAAGGTTATACTTGGGATTTGGGAAAAACAATTTCGGGGCTATGAACACCTAACTACCAGCAAAGCTCTTTCTAGGAAACCTTGGTCTACTTCATGAAGGTTGGGAGCAGTTGGCAAATGTTCCGGTTACCACAATCACCAGTCAAGAAATGAATACACGTGAACACATGCTAGGAAACCAGTGGAAAGCCTCAAATTGGAAATCATTGAAAGAAGGTCAACCCAACACCTCTTGGTTTTTCTCTACTGCAAAGCTACAGCCCAGAAGAGTATTGATGATGAAGAAATTCCTTGGTCATTCCTCCTTTTGTCAAGAATGTTTGGTGTGGGTCCATAACACACACAACATTTTTTGGTCCTTAGACCATGGGGACCCCACCTTTTTTGTCCTTTTGGTCTTCTTGCATCTACCCCCTTCTCGGTCCCCAATAGGTCAGTCTCATTAAAGGGTTGTCAATTTATCAAAATAAAGAGAAGACATCTTTTTCGGCCTTTCAGCCCTTTCACCCTTTTCAAAGGACCAAATTCCCCGAAATACTGAAATGGCCAAAAGGCTAAAATTTGGCTCTTTCACTATTTCAGCCTCTGAAAAGACTGAAAAGGTGGAAGATGTCCACCTCTAAACTTTCAGTGTTTTGGACACCAAAATGTCAAAAGCACCGACTCCACCCGTGCGTTATAAATTGGAAAAAGGGCCCTAATTCACCCACTTTGCTTTCTTTCGTCCCTCGCATTTCAAGAGCTCATGACTTCAAAAAAAAATCCCTTGATCCTTGTGATTGATCATCCAGTGCCTTTGAGCTTCGTTGTGTCGTCCTCCTCCACTCCTAGCTCAGTAGAAGTAGGTTCCTTCCTCGTGCTTAGCATTTGCTTTTCTCTTCTTGGTTTAGGTTAGGGTTTTTTGCACCTGGTGCTTGTCCAGCCCAGTTCGTGCTGACCTCCCCTCCTCTTGGTCTCCTAGGGCCTTGAGGGCACCTTCAAACTTGGCAGGGAGTCCCTCCTTGTCGGATTGATTCGAGTCTTTCCTATTTTCTAGGTAAGGTTTTTTCAATTTTCCGGTCGTGACCCTTGTCACAGGTTTTCAGCCTCCAAAAGGCCAAAAACCATATTTGGTCTATCACCTAAGTGTCCATTGGAGGTTCAACCTTGATGGCCTTTTAGACCTCTGAAAGGTCTGAAACATTGACAAGTCTAAATCACCAAAAATGTTGGATTTCAGACTTTCAGAGTTCGTGACCCATTTCAGACTTTTGACATCCGCAGAAACACTCAAGCTTTTGCATGCCAAAAAGATCGACAAAGCTTGCTCATCAATGATTTCCTTTTTTGCACTTTTGGCCTTTTCAGACTATGAACCAATTTTCAGTGCCCGAAACCCTAAAAGGACCAAAAATATGAAATCTACATTTATGGCTACTTAAAGAGTTGTTTACCTCTTTTTTCTTAGATTTGTCAGTTTTATTTTAGTTTTCTCTTCAATAAGATACTGATACTTGCATTCTCCTCACAGGGATTCCTGAACAAAAGGAAATGTCCTCGATGAAATACCAACACAAGGGGAATCCCCCAGCTTCAGAGGTTGGGAAAAAACACATGGAAATTACTGACACTAACATCGGGAATTCACACTAGGATTAGTTCCTGTTACAATGTTCCCAGCCAGCCGGGAGATTTGAGGACTGAACTACACTAGTCCTATCTGGCTTGGTGAATGCAGTAGCCTAGCTTGTAGCTATCTCATCATCGAATCTTATTATAACCTTGGCCAAAAATTACAACTCAGATGAAAGAGCAGTACGAAACATGGAGGGACAGGTGGTACTCGACATAAGGCCAGATATCATAGAGGAGGTCTTCCACCTCCATAAATGCATCGATGAGCTCTAAAAATTCTACATTGGAAAGGGGCTCCAGTGGTTCAACAACAAAGAAAAGAAAGCCTATGAAATTGTAAATAATGACTACCTCAAACAACCTCTCCCAAAAAATAGGTTGGATAAGATAGACCTCCGATAGGGATACTTAAAGGATGATATCCATGTGATTGTGACATTGCTAAGTCAAGTTTATGGACTACCTCAGTCCATCCAACTCAAACCCTAGATGATCCTACTAATAGAAAGCATTAGAGGCTGTAAAGCAAGGTTCGACTGGGGGTCATCATCAGTGACAAATTGGATGAATAGTTGACTGCAGTAAAGCATAACCCCAAGTTCTATATGAGAAACTATATAGTATACCTATTGGCAGTACGGACAGACTACCCATGCCTTACCAAGGGGAGAAGCATAAATGATCCAAATGCTTGGCCCCACATTGTATTCCCATAGTTAATGAAGAGGGAAAATACGCCAGAAGATTGCCCTGATTACAGGATAGTCAATGATGCTTTCATATTTGCAGTCATCTGATCCATTCAGGGTGATTTTCTAAAGAGGATGTCATAAGAGGCAACTGCTAAGGAAAGGGCCATCGGGGCCTATTATATACAATTTAAAAAATTACTTACATCGGAGTAGCAGGATCAACCTTAAAACCAAAGAAGCTGCCCAGGTATCCGTCCAATTGGATAATCATTTTGGAGATGGCTAGGCAACTTGCTGATGCCTACAAGCATATAAAGCATAAGAGGAAGCATTGTTGGGATTTTCCTATTTCACTGGGCCCATATACCCTACAAGATATGATGTTCTATAAATCCTTGGCCTTTGACTGGGATGACTGCCCCCTATATCTTTACAAGATATTATGGGCTCTCTTCGACCCCATAGGTACGTACAACCATATTATTGGCAAGTTCTACATTCACGAACCAAGCTTAGAAGATAACTAGATGAACTGTATAGATGACCATGAGGTCAGAATCCAAGATTATTGCAGAATGTCTCTTTCCTTGGCAAAGGAAGTCTTGAAGAACCCAATTTCCCCAAAGGTTTGGGAGTATGATTCAGATGAGGTCCCAGAAGCCATTTATACAGACGACAAGACATTGGCCTCAACTTATATAGGGACCAAGAAAAACTTACCTTACGACCATCAAAGGAAGGGGTTCAGCAATTCAGGGATATTCTAGCAAGTGTTAGCACTAAGGAGGCCTTAAACTAGATGTTCTATTTGAAAGAAGGAATGGAGAGAATGTATGAACACGAAGAAGAGATCAAGTTCTTTGCTTCTAAATTGACTATCTTTAGAGAGAAGCAAGAATGAAGGGTCAACAAGGTGAAGAGGAAAGAGGTCAACTATGAAGAGGTCCAGGACATAGTGCATAGGCTCAGAGTAGCCCATCCAAAGGTCTTTCCTAACTAAAACCACAAATTCTACTCAGCAAGTTGGAAAGACAATTTTCACACTTAGCCATTTTCTCCCAAGGCAAGTTCGGCCTTTCGGCCTTTTGGCCCTCCAATTTTTTGGCCTTTCGGCCCTCTTGTTCTTTTGGCCTTTCATCCTTCCAAGTTCTTTGGCCTTTTCAGCCTCCCAAATATTTCAGCCTTTCGGCCTCTGACAAGTCCAAACTTCAGACTCCTTCGAATTTTTTTTTAAAACACTTAAAAGTTTCATAGTAGAGGTCGGGGTCCAAAAATCTGGGTGTTTCCAGCGAGATCACATTTTTGCACACTAGTTGAACTCTAGATCATATTGATGGTTAACTTGAGTTCATTTTGGAGGGACTAAGGGTCCCCTATCAGTCCCCACCACCCAGAGGAACCTCCAGATGAAGATTCCAAGAAGAACTCCAAGAATCAAGAAGAAGACTCCAAGTTCTTAGAAGAAACACACCTTCTTTTCTCTTTCCCTTCTTGGCAAGTTTGACCCTCCTTGCATAGGCAAACTGATTGTAAATGGATTCAAGAATCCATGCAAGTTATCTAGTATCAGATTAATAGTAGTTTCCTTTTAGCAAAGTTTTATTTTTAGCTAATATTCATTAATTCAGACTCTCTGATGCCCTAATTTTAGAATTCAGGGTAGTAGATTAGAAGCTCCATATATTGTAATCACAAATCAATGTAAAGGGGGGAATTCTTAATACAATAAAGATCTACATTTGGTTCTTCATTCGTAGTGTGTGAATTGCTGCTACCTATGAGAAATTATTGAATGTATGCTTGCATTATTCATTATTTTCATAGAGCCTCTTGTTTATTGTGCTTCGAATTCACGTTTCTTAGTTGGAGTTTGTTGTTGTTTTCTTACCTTGTTGTGATGAATGCGTGGAGTAGATCATATTTGGGCTTAATGATAAATTTGTCTCGTGGGTGCGCCCATCTTGGTGGCTTCACGATTTGAGAGATTTTGAATAACTTACACTAGTGAATATACCTTCTCTCCAAACGCTCGCATCTGTGCGGTAGTGAATTGTGACTTTTTCTTATTCATGCTTCGTGGATTTGATCCAAATCTCCTCATCATTCAATTCACAAGGAAGAGTTTACAACAATTTATGTCCGTAGGACTTCATTTCAGTCATTTTCTTTATTTCTCATTACTCTACTCTCTACTACATCCTGTCTTTAATTCTGAAAATCAACATCTTGGAAAATACAAAATTGCATTTTATTTACAACACCCATATATGTTAAAATGGAAAATACCAAAAATAACTAAAGTTTTTTTGCATTTTGATGTCTTGAACGAACCAGCAAAGGCCTCCTTGTGAACATTCACATTTATCTTCAATTGAGTAACCAAGCAGGTTGTGACCCAACCCCGGAGAACCTTGGGAATAACTTTGTTATTCTTTCAAGAGAGGAAATCAAATCTCAAGATCCTAGAAAGTTGGCTTGTGTCAAAAAAACGCTCAACAATAAATATCCTACATTTTTCACAAAAGGTGTAGAATACCTAAAATACAACTATATTACTTGATATCAAAATATCACAAAAAGTCAAATATAAAACTAGCAATCACACCTTAGTGTGCAATGGGATCGTCGTAGATTTATGGAAAGGTCATTTAATTATTTTTCCCTTTGTTTGTCACTTCCTCTCATCCTCTCTACATCTCGTTGTACCATCTATATATCTTTTAATCTCTTCCTCTCTATCTCTCCCTTTCTATGTTTCCCTCTCTATCAGTCTCTATCCCTATATATCTCCCCCTTCCTACCTCTTTCTCTATCACTTTCTACTTTATCTTTATATCTCTACTTCTCTCCTCTTTATATATTTTCATCTTCCATCTACACTCTCCCCCTCCCCTATCTCTTTCTCTCTCCTCTCCATATCTCTCTTCTGCTCAATCTCCATCTCCACACCTCTCTCTCTCTCTCTCTCTCTCTCTCTCTCTCTCTCTCTCTCTCTCTCTCTCTCACAC
>MU228140.1:4357319-4402222 GCA_018584345.1 Thuja plicata | reverse complement strand
ACCTTATGAGCTATGGTATGGTAAAACACCCAATGTAAGTTACTTCAAAATATTTGGTAGTCAATGTTATGTTTTAAAGGATGATAGAAATGGAAAGCTTGATGCCAAAAGTGATGAAGGTATTTTTCTGGGGTATTCTACCAAAAGAAAAGCTTTTAATTATCTCATCAAGGCCTCAAACAAAACATTTGAAAGTGCAAATGTAAAGATTGATGAATTTGCAGAAAAAAATGAGCTGGAAAGAACAAAAGAACTAGAGGACTACAAAAAGTTTGTATATTGTGAAGAAACCAACACTCTGCCCGAGCAACAGTGCTTAATTCTAGAACAACAGAATGTTGCAACCGACGGTTAAACTATTGTTACCGATGGTCAGGATAATGATCAAGATAATGTGCAAGGTAATGAAGAACAGAATGAAGATCAAAATAATGATCAAGTTGATAGACAAATAATTGTACCTATACTTGCAAGATATGTAAGATGGAACCATCCAAAGGTCCAGATCATAGGAGATAAGAAAGTTGGTATAAGAACAAGAAGTAAGTCTTTAAACTCAAATTGTTTAATTTGTGAGCTTGAGCCAAAATCTGTCAATGCTGCACTAGATAATGAGGAATGGATAAGTGCTATGAATGATGAGATTGAGAAGATTGAGAAGAACAAAACATGGTCACTTGTGCCAAGACTAGATGACAAGAATGTCATCGGTATAAAATGGATATTCAAGAATAAGCTGAATGAGAATGGAGAAGTCACAAGGAATAAAGAAAGGCTAGTATGCAAAGGGTATGCACAAGAGGAAGGTATAGACTATGGAGAAACGTTTTCACCCATTGTTAGGCTAGAAGGAGTAAGAATTCTACTGGATTATGCTGCATATAAAGGATTCAAAGTATATCAAATGGATGTCAAGTCAGCATTCCTAAATGGAATACTTGAAGAATGGGTATACATTGAATAAACAGAAGGGTTTGTCGATCCAGACAAGAGAAACATGGTATGTAGACTTCACAAAGCCTTGTATGGATTGAAACAAGCTCCCAGAGCCTATTATGAATGACTTCATTCCTATCTAATAAGTAATGGATTTATAAGGACTACTGAAAACTGTAATCTTTATTTAAAAGAAGATAATGATACTAACACTTTGATTGTTGAAATATTTGTTGATGACATCATATTTGGAAGCAATGATATGTTATGCAAATCATTTGTTGATGAGATGAGCAAAGAGTTCAAGATGTCTATGTTTGGAGAGATCAAGTTCTTTCTTGGTCTACAGATCATTCAACAAAGTGAAGGTATTTTCATTACACAGTCTAAATACATCAAAGAGGTCCTGAAAAAATTCAAGATGGAAAATTCCAAACTAGTTTGAACACCGATGGCTACTGGATGTAAGTTGACAAAGGAAGATAAGACAATAGAGGTAAATCAGACTTTGTACGGACCAATGATTGGAAAACTCGTGTATATTGTACACACTAGACCAGATATTGCACACATAGTAGGAATTGTTGCTAGATTTTTTGCTAACCCTAGGGAATCACATATGACTGTTGTGAAAAGAATTTTAAGATATCTGAAGAATACTGAGGAATTTGACTTATGGTATAGAAGAGAAAGAACATTTGAACTTAAGGTGTTTACCGACGCTTATTAGGCTGGAAATCTTAATGATCGAAAGAGAACAATTGGAGGAGCATTCTTTATGGGTGATAGACTTGTCACATGGATTAGCAAGAAGCAGGGATGCATCTCTCAGTCTACTGCAGAAGCAGAATATGTCGTTGCTGCTGAAAATTGCTCAAACATTGCATGGATCAAACAGTTGCTGGAAGGTATGCATATGAAGATCTCAGAACCAGTGATTATCTATTATGATAACACCAGTGCAATAAACATTTCCAAGAATCCAGTCATGCATTCCAAGACTAAACACATTACAATCAAGTATAATTATTTAAGAGAACAAGTTCAAGAAAAAGAGGTGATAGTTGAGTATGTGCAATCAAAAGAACAATTAGTTGATATCTTCACCAAGCCACTGCCCAAGGATACATTTGAGTACTTGAGAAAGAGACTAGGGGTCAAACCCTTGTCTACCTGTCAGTAATATGACTGAAGGCTGCATCAACCTACATATTATCAGAATATCATTCATGTTGATGCAAGCAAAGGGATGAACTTCAAAGACACATCTATATACAGACAGGTATATACCAGAACTGAGCACCAGAACATATTCTTATATTGTTGATGGATAAGGGAAATTCAAGGAATATATTATGGATGGAGAGAAAAGATTGTTTGACATAAATGTCAGATATCTATGAGATATTTGTTTGGCATTGTTTTCAAAGGGAGAGAGATCCATATTAACACATTCTTCTGAAAAAGAGAGTGATTATCTATTATCAGATTACTCCAACAGGGAGAGATTATATCCTTAGGGAGAGCAAATTGTATGAAAGTTTATACAAAGGGAGAGTTGCTGAAAAGGGAAAAAGATATCATAAAAGAGAGAACAAGCAAAGGAGAGAAATTGACACAAGAAGAAGATTCAACACATCAGAAAGTAAAAAGCTGCAAGAATCAAATCTAAGCTAAAATAGAGCTTACCAGTGATCAGACATTTATCGGTTGACAGAACAAAATGATTGGTAGTTTGATGAATCTCAACTATTGTATTTCATATTGTATTATAAATAGTATAGTGCGATAATATATTATGTTGCTATCAATGCCAAAGGGAGATATTGATGACATGTAACTGATTGAATGTTTGATAATGTTAAGTTGAAGATAATGCAAGGCATTAAATCAGTTAATGGTTTGTATTGTCATTAATGCCAACTTGATATCATCTATATGGTCATGTACATAATGCCAAAGACTTCAGAGAATCAATGGAACAAAGGTTATTCTTTCAGCAATGCATAAAAGTCAAGTATTCACTAAGTGACAGACAACACCGATGGAGTGCACACCATCGGTAAAAGCAAAAGAGAAAATTCACAGTGATACCCGATGAGCAGAAGACAGTGTTGCCCGATGAAGCAAAACCACAGGATGCCCGATGAGCTGAAAATAGAGTTGCCCGATGAGTAAAATCCAATGATGCCCGATGGATGGAGATCTCGAAGCTAACTAGAGTCACACCGACAAAACTATCAGTTGTCACCGATGACTAACTACAGAGTTGACCGACAGAACAGAGAGTTCAGAAAATGACAAAATATCTAGCTGGAAAGAGCTAAAGATAGACTTAACTGGTTGTTTTCTTTATTTTATTCAACTAGAGTTAAGTGATTGATTTAAAGAAGATTTGTATAGTTGGCAAAAAGATAACTACGAGATAAATCAGGAGTTATGCTTTAAATCAGATTGGCTGGATTATTTTTCATGCCAAGAATCAAGAATCAAGAATTAATGAATATCATGTCTATATAAGAGATAAACTTAATTCATTTCTGTATGCATGGGAAGAGGAGTGAATAGAAAGAGGATGCTGAAGAGAAACTGATGAAGAATAACTTCATACAGTCCCGATCAATCAAGCTAAAGGAGAGCTAAAGAATTCTGCAGACACTGATGAATAGTGAAGCACAGCATCATAGAGAAGAAAGTGTGGAGCACAAAGAATTGAATTGATACATTGATCAAAGAGGTAATGTACTTAAATAGATCTAAAAATCTGCAATTCAAAGTTGCATCATAAATAGGTTATAATGTTTCATTTTAAACATTAAATCATAAAGTATCTTAACCGAGCAAGACTTAACAGTCTTCTATATATTGAGGTACATCCCAAGGAGTGGTAAAAAGGTTGATTCATGAAAGTAGCATTGGACTTGCCCGATACCTATTGACAGTCTAAGGAGGAGGCTGATTCAAGGATGGTAGCAATAGATGCCCGATACTAAGTGACAACCTCTATGTATAAAATCCTCTAACAAGGTCTCACTTAACAATGTGTTTGTAACTTTTAACAGGGTTGGATCCTAACAGGGCTCACTTCAAAAGAGTGAAAATTTGGGGTATCGGTCCCAGTGGTTTTTCCCTTAACAGGGTTTCCACGTTAAAATCCATGTGTTATGTGTGTATGGTTTATTACTTTACTATTTTACATTTCACATTTGCATTTCTGGATGGATTGGTATACTTTGCTTATTTACTGAGTTCTGGTAAATAGTTTTACTACTTATCGGTAATCAAGGAGAATAAGGACAGACAAGGAAAATTGACAGATAGTTAAATAATTATTAGTATTTCATGGCATACATCTTGTAGGGACTTAATAATCTGAGGTTTATTTGATTGGTGGTAAATAGTTGAAGGATAAATTTTGAGGCCACTGATTCACCCTCTCCCCCCCCTCTTAGTTATTACTAACACCACCAATGGCGCTTCATCTAGCTTATCTGTGATGACCTGCCCTTTAATGGTTTTTCTATCTACATATTGAATATCAAACTCGCTTAACAACATAACCCATTTTTCCATTCATCTTGTGAACATAGCCTTGGAGAGTAGGTACTTGAGAGGGTCCACTTTTGAAATGAGCTTGGTTGTATGACTAAGCATATGGTAGAAAAGTTTTTGAGTGGCGAAGACCACTCCCAAACATGCTTTCTCCATAGGGGAATAATTGAGCTCATAACCCACTAAGGTCTAACTGATGTAATAAATAGCTCTTTCTTTGCCTTCATCATCTAACTGAGCTAGGAGTGCCCCCAATGGTGTTGTAGTAGCAGAAATATATAGGATGAGAGGTTGATCGGGTACAAGTGGTACCAAGATGGGTGGATTAGCCAAGTATTCTTTGATCTTTTCAAAACTCTTCTAACACTAAGGATCCCATTTCAAAGTGTTATCTTTTTGCAGGTGATGAGTAAACGGTTGCCACTTGTTTGCTAACTAAGAGATAAAATGGTGCACAAATTGTAGCTTTCCTTGGAGGTTGCGCAATTTTCAGAGTGTTTTTGGTGGAGGAATTTCTATGATAGCTTGCACCTTCTTTGGATCTATTTCAATGCCTCATCTAGATACAATGAACCCAAGAAGTTTGCCTGACATGACCCCAAAGACACACTTCTTAGGGTTGAGCATTAGGAAATATTGTCCAATCCTGTTAAAGACACATTCCAAAATGTCTAGGTGATCTTCCCTTTTTACTAATTTTGCCAAGATATCATCTACATAGTCTTCAAGAATCTTGTGAATCATGTCATGAAAAATGATAGTCATGGCCCTCTGAGAGGTTTCCCCAGTGTTCTTCAAGCCAAATGGCATCATATTATAGCAGAAGGTGCCCCAGGGGGTTGTGAATGTTGTCTTGTGCTGATCTTCTTCTGCAATATAGATCTGATTATATCCAAAAAAGTCATCCATGAGTGACAACATCTCATGTCCTGTTATGAGATCTACTATCATATCTATGTTGGGCAGTGGGAAATCATCCTTGGGACATGCCTTGTTGAGATCTCAGAAGTCTGTACATATCCTAATTGATTTATCAGGTTTAGACACTAGCACCATGTTAGAAATCTAGTCAGAGTAGTCAATGGCGCGAATGATCTTGGCTTGGAGTAACTTATCTAGCTTTGCTTTGACAAGTAGTGCCACTTTAGGGTGCATCTTTCTGAGCTTTTGTTTGACATGTTTGATGTTTGGTTCCACTATAAGATGGTGAACCACCAAGTTGGGGTCTAATCCCAGCATGTGGGGGTAAGACCATGCAAACTTATTGATGGATTCCTTCAATAAAATGACAAGATTGCTTTCTTCTTCTTCGGTCAAAGATGCTTCTATGTATGTGATGGCGGGATTCTCTTTGGTGCCCAGGTTGACACATTTTGTTTATTCGATGATAATTGATGACTGTTCAAGCCTATAATCATGGATTAGAGGAAGAGGAGAATCTTCATCCTCTGATGCCTCAGGGAGGTTTTCACCAATGGATATGCCCTTTGTTTTTACTTTTTTGTGATCAGATAGCGCTCTAGAGGGGTTTTCGGTAGGGGATCAATTTCTCTCTTTTTTATTTTTGTTTTCTTCTTCATTTTTGTGGCTAAAGTTCTCCTCTTTCCCAAAGTATGTGTTTGGATCCAACTTGTAGACATGTGATGAATCTTGCCCCCAGTCATTGCTTTGTTTAATTTCTCCCATAAATCTTAGGAGTGTGTCTTCGCTATGGAACTCGTCAATGTGTACGACACTTGGTTGGTCCCAATCTATGAGTTCAGGATGGTGGAGGGGAAGGTCAATGAAGAGAATGGAAAGCTACATAGGATAGAATTACCTAGGAAGGTTTCATTGTCAAAGAAATCATCATAGGCTCTCACAACTTTCTCTTCTGGGACATCTTCAATGTCAGCAATTTCACCCAGGGAAGGATAAGAGGCATAGATATTTTCATTGGTGCCCCCATTCATTTCAGAGTCCATGCCAAGGCCTAGGTGCTTTTCTCATTGCGTGGGTACAATAGGATCTTTCATTCCTTGCTCTTCATAACCAAGGCCACCTCCTCGGTAGTTCCATTTTTCTATCACCAGCTTGTGAGTTGCAGGGTACTTACCTTTGAAGTAATTGAGTAAAATTGTGTCCTTGGGTGGTGGATATTTATAGAGCCATTGGTTGATGTTTGGTGTCATTTCTTGGCTATTCAAAATACCATTTGAGATAAAAGTGGTAGGACCTAATTGTAGCAGCTTGGTGTTTTTTGGTTCTATCTTGCTTGGATTAGGTTGGTGACCTTGAGTGTGTGGATCAACTGGTAGTGCTCCAACTGCGAGGGATCAGATAAACTGTATTCACCACAACCTTTGTTTTTTATCTTGATCGTGGAAAGGGTGGAAGAGAGGATTATTTCTGGGTCTGAATGGGTTCAAGATGAACTAACAACAGAGGTGTCAATGTCGATCCTGGAAAAGTGATTGGAATGTGGAAAGGAAGTTTCCAATACATTACAGTATGCAAAGAGCTTGGTATCTATGCAGATGGTAATCTCAATGTCATTATATGGGAATTTTATGCACTAATGGTAGGTGGAGGGGACGGATTGCATAGAATTAATCCATGGGCGTGCAAGGAGGATGTTGAGGGAAGGTTAAGATCAACAACATGACATACTATATCCTAGATAACAGGGCCCACTTGGATGGGTAATGATATGGTGCCTTTAGAAGTGCATTCTAGATTGTCATATGCTTTGATTGTTATGACATCATTTGTTATATCAACTTCAGTGCAACCCAACTATTTTATGAATTTTAGAGTACACAGATTTAGGGCCGAACCATTATCTATCATGACCCTCTTGATGACAAAATCTTTAACCATGACAGCGATACGAAGTGGGAGATTATGATCAGGTTCTTCTGAGGGTACATTTGTTGGTTTAAAGGAGACCCCACAAGATGTAGATAAGTGGCCGACAAGGTTCTAGAATTCGGTGAGGTTGATGTCGCTGGCCACATAGGATTCTTGTAGGGCTTTATCAAGGATCTCTTGATAGGTGGGTGAGGTGCGGAGGAGATCCAGGATGGAAATTTGAGCAGGAGTATTCCCTAGGTGTACCAAAATGTTGTACTGGGTACCAGTAGATGGAACGGTACTCACACTTACAACTATTATTCGGCCTCGACGAGTGGTAACTGCGCATTGGTTATCGACGCCCTTGACATGGATGAAATTGACGAAGGACTGGGCTTGGGATATGCAGCCGATGAGATTATCATAGTTGATATATGCATTTGTATAATATTTTATGTTAGCATTTTCTCCTTGCTTACCTTTCCCTTGGTCAGAGGAATGAGTGGGATTGCCTGGGCCTTTACCTGAGGTATGTTTAGTAAATGCATTTTGATAGATTTTAAGGCTCGCATTTGGTGATGGTTGGGCAGGAGAGTCCACTTTGATTTCTTTTTGGTCAATGAGATCTTGGATGTAATGTTTTAGTTTCATGCATTTGAGGGTGGTGTGTCCCTTAACACGATGGTAATCATAGTACTCGTTGTCTTTATACTAGGCAGGCTTAGGTGTTGAGTCATCAAATGGCTGCATTTTTGGATACACAACTTGGTTATCTTGGACCATTCTACGGAAGATGAAATCTATGGTTTCACCCAAGGGGGTAAATGTGTGTTGTGGTACATTCTGAGCATGAGGCCTTTGTTGTCCATGTGGGACTGATATAGCATTTGTTTGGTTCATAGGACCTTGATAGTTGGGTTGATATGATGTCCCTGGAGGGGGACAGATAGTCACACTTTGAGGGCATATGTTTTGCTATTATGTTGGTTGCGGATATGCGGGAGTGAATTGTTGATACATGGGAGGAGGTTGTGGATATACTGGTGGTGCTTTCTAATAAGTTTGGGTAGGTTCATTGGGACTGGCTACCATAACCTAAACGTGTTTGGTGTCAGTGGCTCTGTCAGTTACTACATTCTTATTCTTGTTCCAATACCATGATCGACCATTATTATGTTTGTCAGGCTGGGATTCTTTCTAGTGCTTGATGGCATCATCTTCTATGAGACCTTGCTCGAGGTCCATGCCTTTGATTCTGATATCTTGATAAGTTTGTATGCAATTCATGCGCATGTGATAGGCAAGTTTAGGCTGGAGGTTGTTAATGAATATTTTGATAAGATGTTTCTCAAGGGGTTGATAGGACAAGCTTGTAGTGAGCCATTGCCAGCATAGAAGGTAATCGGCCAGGCTCTCTCCTCCCTTTTGTTTGGAATTGCATAGGTCAAGGAGTGAGAGTTCATTTTTGGTGTTATGTGCGTATTGGGCCACAAACTTTTCAAATAGTTCAGCAAAAGTAGAGACTATGTCATAGGGGATTTTGTAGAACCACTCGATAGAGGTTCCTCCTAAGATCTTAGGGAATAGTCTCATGAGGAAATATCACTATAGGCCACTTCTTGACATGCCATGTAGAATTATTTCACGTGGCTCATAGGATCTCCCTTCCATCGATATTTATCAAACTTGGGTTTCTTGAAGTGCTTGGGGAAGGGTATTGCAGTGATAGATCGATCAAACAGGTAATGACACGCCTCTTCAAACTTGAATGTTTTAGCCTCGATCCCTGATTTTAGCTCTTTGAGAGTGTTCTTCATTTCCTCTCATTCATGATTGATTTGTGGGGGAGGATTATTGGACATGATTGCATTGGCTCCCTGAATCTGATATGGATCAAATGGTGAATATGGGGGATTCAGTGGGGGATATCATGGTGTTTGATATGAAGGTTGTTGGTTAGCATATATGGGCTATTGTGGTGGAAGCTACAGCTAAGGTGAATATTGTAGTGGAGGAGGTGGCGGTGCTTGATAGGGTTGTTGCAATTGCTGGAAGTATGCTTGTATTTGTTGAGGTGTTGATAAGTGGGCTAAGCCTATTGCGCACCTGCATAGGGTGGGGGATAGGTGTTTTGTGGTGGAATGCCCCCAGTGAGAACACTGAATTGCTGTGGAGGTGGAATGGTTTGTGTTGCAGTGGAAGATGGCATGGCTAGGTAGTTGACAGAATGAGTTTCCTGTTGTTGTGTGGGTTGGATAAAAGGATTAGCAAACTGTTGTAGTGATTGTGCCATGAAAGGATTTTCACTCTGTGTTTGTGGTTGTGGTTGCTGGGTAGTTTGGATGATGGGCTGCAAAGGGGCTGATTTGTGCTTGGGATGTGAATAGGTTGGTAATTTGCTGATGCGGTTATTGTTGTTGGTATGGTTTTTGGATAGATTGTTTTTGTTGTTGGATTGGTTGTTGTTGAATTGGTTGTTGCTACTGAATTGGTTGTTGTTATTGGATTGGTTGTTGTTGTTGTTGGATGGGTTGTTGTTGTTGTTGGATTGGTTGTTTTTGTTGCTGCTGAATGGGTTGTTGTTGCTGTTGGATGGGTTGGATGGGAATTTGGGGTATGGCGAATGGATTTGTAGACATCTGTTGCATGGGAGGATTTGGATTGTATGTGTTTGCAGCAAAACTAATGGCATACATTCGGATTGCATTGCTAGTGGAGCCAGAAGGTGGACCCTTGCGGAAATAAGGGTTGGTTATAGGCATTAGTATGTGTCATGCCTATGATGAAGTGTGTTTGTTGTTGTGAGTACATAGTGGAAGAGAAAGGTGGAACAGGCATGGAGATTTGGGTGCTTTGATGCTGCAAAATAGTTGGCATATTTTGAATGGGCTGAGTGGGGATAGGTGGAATGGTGGTTTGTTGAGTGTTGAATGGTGGTGGTGGAAATTGTGTTACAAATGTTGGGAATGTTTGTAAAAGTGGAGCGACTATGAACTGAGGAGGTGCTTGCGTAGCGATAGGGGGTATTGCTTGTGCTACTGATGTTGGATCAAGAGGCAGGGTTCCTAAGGTAGATGAAGATGTCATGTGCATGATGGAGGGTGGGATGGAAGGTTAGACTACTTGTGCTATAAGAGTTCCCACCTATAGGGATCATTGAAGTGGATCAAAAACTTCATTTCTAGTGGGATGAGGATGTTCCCCTAGAAGTGCCATAGGTCGTGTGACAAGTGTGGGTATAATCCAAGGCAGGAGTTGAAGTCCTTGTTGATGAATGTCCAAGAGTACCTGATTATTGTTATATCCACTCATGGCTTCCACTATGTGGACATGTCCTCAATAATTGATAAATGTTTCTATGGTACTCATGGTGGGAGTCTCTTTAGTATCTACCCAGATATGCTCAATTTGTTCATTGGGCTAAGGCACATAGGTAACCATGGTGTTAGTGTTGTTAATCACAAGATTAGATGAACTAGCAGCAAGATTAGGTTCCATGTTCTTCTTCTTCTTAGTGGCCCATGTAATAGGTGGCATGAAATGACTACCTTAAGGGGATATGATATGCAAGATGTAATGCAAGGATGTGCCTAGGAAACTAAGGATGATAGTGCTAGGACTAGGATGCGTCTAGGATGATGAATATGCTCCTAAGGACTAAGGATGACTTTGATGTATGCAAGGATTAAGGGTTACTTTCCCTAATGTAAAATCAAGTGGATTGTGATTGTCTACCCAATATAGACTTGTGGTCTTCGGTGGATAGGATTCTTTTTCAATGCGAACCAATATTTTGACCAAGGTGATGAGGTTGCAAAGGCAAAGGGGGTTATCCTAAACAATGCTTAGTTTACGGAAAATCAAGGATGGGGTTTTTGATTAAGATGTAGGTTCTAGGAAACTCAAAAGGGGATGCAACACCAAGTGAAGGATGCGATTAAGATTGTTGTGGATGATGATTAGGATGATGTTAGGTTGACTAGGATTGGATTGGATTATGCTGGATTATGCTAGGATGAGTGTGTGATGTGTTTCTAAAGATGAAAACCTAAGAGAGGTCCTAGAAATGCAAGCTAAGTGAGCTTAAGAAGAGGAAGAGTGTGTTTTTTTTGTGGGAGACCAGCTAGTCATATTGTTCAAATCTGACAAAAGTAGCATTTAGATGATATTTGCCCATGAAGCGAGAAACCTTGTTGTTGTATATCACTTTGTCTAATTGTTCTCGTATATGAGTTTATTGCTTAATGGAATCAACTATGTGTTGGTACATGGTAGCCTCTCTGGTTGTATGCTTTTTTTCTATGTACATGGGAGGCAATGGATTTTTCACCTTCTTGTGCTTCTTGGAATCGGTCATGTCCTATAGCAAAAGGTTTTAATTTTGGATGAGCAATTGGAATTCTTAGGACATATCTCATAAAATGTCAAAGTTTGAAGATGTTAGAAAATTTTGAAGCTCACAAAAAAAGGATGTTGTTTGATGATCTAGCAAAATCTTGATTTCTTTCTGATTTTCAACAGGTTTGTTCCATGGCAAGAACCAATTTCAACACAATCAAATCAAAAAATAACATCCATAGGTCTGAAAACAATCCGACAAGGGACAAAGTAACCTTGAAGGATACAAGCAAGTGACAAATTTCATTTGTTGGTTATTCTGTTTGTGTTTTGGATTTGTCAATGTTCTTCAAACACTTCAAGTGCAATTCTACCTAAGGAGTTGGCTTCGCATGAAATATTATAGGCCCATTGCTTGGTAGTCCTTCAGCTCACAAAACAGTGTCACCCCCGAAAGGGCACCCATGTTTTTGCCTTTTCTAGGTATTGTTGTTGTGCTACGAAGATCTCTTTCGTAACACAATACCTTGGGACACATATGATGGGGATCTTGGGGGGAGATTCTTCCCTCCCCTCGCACTATAAAAAATCACCATTCAGAGGGGAATCAGGTAGCTTCTATGATTAGAGTGTTTAATAAGTGTCTCCATTTGATTGTATACTCTATGTCCGTGCAAGCATGATTTAGGCGTATAGCCCCATATAGAATCTTGAAAAAAGTGGTCACATAAACATGATTGAGACCACGAGGCCACACTTAAGTTAGATGAGAACTGAGTATAAGCTCAAATGCCAATCAACTCCCAAGGCTTTGACCCCAAAGAGTAAATTTGATTAACATGAGTTGGAGTGGTGTGGCTTACACCTTGTTCTCACGTGGGTCATTCCTAGGAGATTTTTTCCTCAACCAGCAGGCCCATCTAAAGGATTAACTTGAAAATCAAATTGGATTGGCGATAAAAAGGAGTCTGGATTTTTAATTTTCCCATAAGGGGAAAAGAGCATACTCTCCTATCCAGTATTATTTTCTCCATAGACACGCAAGACACGCTTATTTTATTGCCAAAGATTTAATTGTTTAACACAAAGAAAATGCATCTAGGTTTTTGATCTTCCCAAAAGGGAAGAGAGAATAATCCCCTAACACTTGATTTGGATTAGACAAAAAGATCTATCTAATTATTCTATGTGCCTATAAAATGCTAACAAGCATGGTTTTTTAGTTGATTGAAATTGAGGCAACCTGAAAGACAAATAGTGAGTAATCTTTCGAGTTTATGTCTTTGGCAAGCGGTGTTGCAACACAAATGGTTAGTAGTTCTGAAATTTTAATCTTTGACAAGCGTTATCACAAAACAACTCAAAAGTTGTTAGCAAAATGATGAACAAAAGTCTATCAGAGTGCAGACATTGATTCAGGGTGCAAATGTTGGTTATGTGTTTTAGCATAAAAATGACAAAATGCAGGAAAATAAACCAGAAAACACAGAAAGTCAAAAAATTATTATATTAGTCAGAGATGCCGATTCAGGCAACACAGACGCTGATCGATGATTTTTCTGAACTGTCATTTTTGCAGACGCCAAAACATGAACTGGCATTTTCGCAGACACTGTTGTATTTGTAAGTTCACAAAACACAACAAAAATAGGAAAAAAATGTTATTGTTCCTTCTTTCTTAGTCTTTAATTTGATCAAATTTAGCCATTTGAGATTATCCAAACATTTAAAAGCTAGTTTTCTTTAAGAAGTTATCAGGATTCATTCCTTTAGTAAAATTTTGACATTATAATTGCTTGTAAAATCAATCTCTGCTAAAAATAGAATGCTCAAATATCAAAAAGTTATGGGAAAGACAGTAAATCTTGAAAAAATGAAAAATTATGTTTGGAAAGTCTCAAATAAACAGTGTTAGGTGGAGACGTTGATGCAGATCACAGACGCTGGTTTAGTGTAGACATTGAACGGCAGTTCAGAGTGAACCAATGGTTGCGTAGACGCCTCTGTAGAAAACATAGACGCTGATCCGCATGTTTGGCAAATTTTGGAAGAAAAAAGACAAGAATTTACAAGAGTTTTAGGGATGTGGGTCCCACTGGGTGTGCCAGAATGTGTATGAGGAAATATTCAATCTGTTGGGAGCAAGATCAAACATGACAAGTTAGTGGGTTAGCACATATGATTCATGAAATGAACAAAGAAACCAACAAGACAACATCATAACATCATATAGAAATAAAAGAAGCTATTTGCACCCTATTTTTACTTGTTTGATTTGTTCTTTTAGATTAAATGTGCATGTGCTCTCTCAAACACAAATGAGATAGATCCCCAATGCAATCCAAGATTGGAAACAATGAAGCAATTCAAGAGCTAGTATGAGTAACTAGTCTCAAATTGTTCAAAGGATGATCTAAAACTATGAAATTGATATGCAACATGCAAGGTAACAACTATGATGCAACTATGATTCATTTTAACCAAAGAAACCTAGCATGTAATATCTATGTGATTCAAGCATGAAACTAAGATCATATGAAACAAACATGAAATCTAGAGCTATGTTAGCATAATAACAATGCAAATATGAGAGAGATGAAAATGCAAGAGGAGAAGGCCTCTATTTATTGATTTTTGGGATAGAAGAGGAGGGGTTGAATGATGTGACATCTATGTGGCATCCACATAAGAGCCACATAAGGGATACATATGCTTAAAGGGGTGGCTAATTTGAAGTCAAATATAGCAATAAATGTTGAGTGGCTCAAGAATTCCAAGTGGGGGACAAAGGAGTAAATAGCCTTAAAGAGGAATGGGTGACCATTTTGGAGAGAATTTTCACATGTGGGTGAGCATTCCATTAGCCTTAAGAGGGTTAGGAATCACCTTTTTAAGTATGATCAGAGGGTGATTAGGTAGGGAAGTATGCTTAGGAAATGAGGTGATGGGATTAGAGTAGGAATAGGGTAGGCTTAGGGTAGGCTTCTAGATTGGATTAATAGGTTTCTAGATAGGGTTTAGGTTATAATCCAGATTAGATTTGAATAAATCATAGTTTAGAAGAATTAGGGATATGGAGGAATTTTAATAAATATAAATTTATTAAAAGGGGGATTTTGTGAGGCAAATGTATTTAAATAAAATACATTAGAATAGTATTTAAACCATTGATAAATACCAACTATGAAACTATTTAATTGATTAAATTAAATAGCTAGATGAAAAAGAGGGAATTTAATATTAATATTAATATTTTTGGATGTCTACACCCTTTTTGGGTGAATGATCCATCAAAGAACATCTTCCATGGGTGTTATGTCAAATGTAGAATAACTTCATCAGGAAACTCAATGGTTAGTGGTTTGGTATCTAAAAGAGGAGAATCTGCCAAGTGATCAGCAATGACTTTCCCCTTGATGACCTTCTTGTCTACATATTCGATGTCGAACTTACTTAGTATCATTACTCATTTTTCTATCTTGTCGGTCAAGGTTGCGTTGTTTAATAGATACTTCAAAGGATCAATCTTTGCAATTAACTTGACTGAATGCGACAATGTACAATGTCTAAACTTTTGTGAAGTGAATATGACTACTAAGAAAGTCTTCTCGATGATTGTGTAATTGAGTTTCCAGGAAACCATTGTTATGTTGATGTAGTATATTTCTCTTTCTTTCCATGTTTCATCATGTTGTGCAAGTAGGGCTCCGAGCGATGTTGTTGTAGTGGATATGTATAGTAGGAGAGACTTCCTTGGTAGGGGTGTCATTAGAATAGGTGGATTTTCCAATTATTCCTTGATGTGTTGGAAGTTATTTTCACACCCTTCATCCCACTTGAGTATTATGCCTTTATGCAATGTCTTTGTAAAGGGTTAAGCCGTATCCGCTAATTGTGACAAAAACCTTCTATTGATTGCAGCTTCCCTTGTAACATTCTAATCTGACTGATATTCTTTGGTGGTTGCATCTCCATTATTGCTTTCACATTTTTATGGATCAAATTCAATGCATTCTATCAATAAAATGTATCCAAGAATTTTTCCATATGTTACGCCAAAGGAACATTTCTTTGGGCTCAATCTCAATTTGAATTGTTTCATCCTATCAAATGTTTTCTCTAAGTCAGCCAGGTGTGTCATTCTTTCTGTTGATTTAGCCAAGGTTTCATCAACATAATCTTCGATGTTTTTGTCCATCATTTCATGGAATATAGTTTTCATTTCTCTTTAATATGTTGCACACACATTTTTAAGACCAAAAGGAATGATTTCCAAGAGAATGTGCCCCGAGCACAAGTAAAAGATGTTTTCTCCTGATCCTTAGGTGCTATCTTTATCTGGTTGTAACCTGAGAAACCATCCATTAGGGAATACAATTCATACCTAGTTGTGAGATATACAATCATGCGAATATTAGGAAGTGGGAAGCCATATTTTGGACAATCTTTGTTGAGATCATGAAAGTCTTTGCATACCCTGATTGATTTGCCAATTTTAGAAATATGTACATTATTTGAGATCCAGTCTACATAAGCAATAGGACTTATGAAATCTACTTTCAACAAATTCTCTAATTCATCCTTAACCAATAATGTCACATGAGGATGCATTTTTATGAGTTTTTGTTTGACTAGTTTTACTCCAGGAGCAATGAATAAATCGTGCATTATCAAATATGTGTCAAGGCCTAGCATATCTAAGTAAGACCACACAAATTTTATCTTTTTGTTCATGAAAAATTGTGTGAATTATTGTTTTTCTTCTTTAGATAATGATTGTTCTAGGTATATCATTTGAGGTGATTTTGTTGTTCCCAATTTGATTAGTTGTATAGGATCTATGAGTACTGAAGACCTCTCTTGAAAGTGGTCAGGTAAGATATCAAGCTTCCCATACTCTAAGGCCTCTGAGAGGTTTTCACCATTAGATGTGTCATTTATATTTACTATTTTGGGTTTTGGCATTGCCACAATGTGGTTTTCACCTCCAGACCTCCTTCTCTTTTTATTTTTCCTTTTAAGACTGAGAAACTTGATATCCCCCTCTATCATGTTCATGCTTGTTGCACTAGTGGAAGAGGTAAGGGGCTCAATAAAATTTAGGTAGTATGCCAAGGTATAGTCATTTGGACAGGAAATTAGGTTCACAGGTTTATTTTGATTCCACTTAATTAGTTCAGAGTGTATAAGGGACAAGGATTCAACTAACTTTAGGGATAGCATCGCATTATCATGATCAAAATTTTTGACTGGTAAGAGGGTATCTATCAGGTTACTCTCTGAAGGAATTCCTAGACTATGAAGTGTCCTAACATCACTATTAGACTCATTGTTAGTATTACGTGGATCTAACCTGTTTAGTCTAGCACTAGGGTTTTGATCTTCCTCTTGTCCAATCGCTTGGTCAAGTAAAGTTTTTAGAGGAACAATCTCTATTATTTATGTTGATATAGTTCAGGTATTGATAACCCTAACATTATTTCCAAAGTTCTAGTTTATGCTCTAGGGAAGAACTGTCCTCTGAGTAGCATTTGAACTTTCTCCTTTTTCAAACTGAGGTGTATACTTATGAATGACATCAGCCTCAATATCCATTGTAGTTGTAGACACCCGAAAATGGATAGGCTTGCGACTTTACATTAAAAACACTAATTTTCATCTATTAATTAATAAATTTTAATCATTAATTAATCATCTATTTTCCTCTCAATTCATTCCCCAAATCATCTAATCAAATTCTCAAAATTAATTAAATAATTAATTTTATTTAATTAATTAAATAAGTGATTTTTTTAATTAATTAACCTTAATTGATTAATTACCATTAATTAATTAATTAACCTTAATTGATTAATTACCATTAATTAATTAATTAAACTCAATTTCCTATAGTTTAAATTCAAATATTTAAACATACTAATTAAATTCTTCTAATTAAATTAATTTAGTTTCATTCAATAAAGCAATTCTAAATAAAAAAGAATTCAATTATCTCACATGTTGAAAACTTTAATTAAACAAATGAATTAAATATTCATTTATCTTCAAAGAGATAACTCCAATCAGATCACATGGGTTACTCCACCCATCTCTCCAGTCCACATGGGTAACTTCACCCACCTCTTCAATTCAAAAAGGTAACTCACCATTAGCTATTCAGTCAACCAAACTCTATTTCCTCTTAACCAAATGAAGAGGTGGAGTTTACTGATGGCTTCTCCAGTTCCTTTTAATCTCAACCGTTCATCTCCCTATCTCTGGGATTGATCTCAACTGTTCATATCATCACCAATTCCTATATAATAAACCCTTAATAACCATTTGAAGGATCCAATATTTCAAGCTCTCGTGCGCCATTACTATGTCAATTTGGTTCTAGCATTCAAGTCATCTTGCGATAACACACACATTTCAATTAGCAAATACTCAACACTTCTCAAGTCATAGACACTACCCACACCAATACTGAGCATCAAAAATAGCGTTTCAGAAGGAGTAGAGAGAGACAATAGAAACTTCAAGCACTTTGGGGTTTGCATTCATTTGTTTTCCTTTCTTTGGTTGTACATTTTATTGGTTATGCTTCAAATTATTCATTTTAGTAATATTTGTGTATTGGATTTATATCATTTGTAAAACCTTTGCTACTAACCCTCACCTTTGGAAAGCTTGGGAACCACGAATCACGAAAGAGGAGACGTACATTTTGGTGAACCCGACGTGAACTTACAGCCCGCGTGAAATTTGGTCATTTCTTTCAAACCGCATGGAATTATTTTATGAAATTTTTTTGCAGGTTGACGTTGATCTAAGGAGGCCCCAAACAAAAATTCAAATTTTTCTGAGTTTTTTTATTTTTTTTTAAATTTTTCTGTGATATTTTATAAAAAATCATTTCTGGGCACAAATCAGAGTTTCTTTTCAAGAAAATTACATTTTTGGAAAGGTATTAAAATTATAGAGGGGGTTTATTCTCTGTGATTTTAATTTCTATGAAATTATTTTGCAAAAATAATAGATCTTTTCAAATTGGTCTTTTATGATAAAATAGGTCCCTAAGGCACAAATTAAGGAATTATGATCTAAATTTTATTTTTCAGGTATCATTTGACATAAGAAAGCTACAGTACAAAATTTAGATTTTTTTGAATTTTTTACGATTTTTTATAATTTTTTATGATATTTCATAAAAAATTAATTTTGGACACAAATCAGCATTTCTTATCAAAAAAGTTACATTTTTGGAAAGGCATTGAAATTATAAAGGGGGTTTATTCTCTTTGATTTTAATTTCTGTGAAATTATTTTGCAAAAATAATAGATCTTTTCAAACTGGTCTTTTATGATAAAATGGGTCCCTAGGGCACAAATTAAGGAATTATGATCTAAAAAAAAATTTGCAAGTATTACTTGGCATAAGAAAGCTACAGTCCAAAATTCAGATTTTTAAAATTTTTTACGATTTTTTATAATTTTTTTATGATATTTCATAAAAAATTAATTTTAGACACAAATGAGTGTTTCTTTTCAAAAAAGTTACATTTTTGGAAAGGTCTTGAAATTATACAAGGACTTTATTCTCTGTTATTTTATTTTTTCTGAGAAATATTTTCAAAAAAAGAAAGATCTTTGAAAAAGTTTTCTTTCTGTGTGTTCTTTCTTGATTTCTTGGGGATTGAGAAAATGACTAATGGCCAAGAGGATAATCAGATGCATACCAGGTGCTAGAGCATTAAGAGCTGCCAAAAGGAGAACCATCAACTATCAATCACAACAAAGGGTTATTCTCGCAATCATAGCTAAAGGTCAAAGCGAAGCATACACGAGGTACATTGATTCAATTAAGAGATTTGCAAGTAAGTATAAAGTCACCATTAATTTTAGCAATCTCAACAATCTCGGAGTTTTCGGATATTATGTTGTTTTGGATTGAAAGCTTTCATTTCTGAAGATACTAAACACTTTCTTTGAGAGTTACAAATCGAGGAGGCAAGATAACAATACAACTTAAAATTCATTCACTTGTCGATTTGGGTTTAAAAAGAACAATGTTTGTCACACATCTCACATCTCACATTTCAAAATTGGGCTTAAAATTGACGTGGGGACTAAAATTGAACAAGGCAAAAAATTTCTCGATTTGGTGCATTAAAATTGAGCAAGCAATCAACACCTACTTTTGGGTTTAAAACTGAACACTTGTGCTTGTGTGGTGGTGTAGCTTAGTTCATATTTCAAATTTTTGAAGCTTAATCGATTTACCTTGTGTCTTGAGTTTTGGGTGCACTTGCACAATCTGTTAGATTAAAAACCTTTATACTTTTTAGAAAGCTATATCCGGGGAATGCGCTTCTTCCTCGAAGAACAACCTTAAACCGGTAATCCTTCCGATCGGTATATAAACAAGGCGTGAACCAAAGTTTTGTCTCATCTAGCCAAGCTCGGGTGAGGTGTGTTAATGATAGTCTAGATCAGGTGAATATCTCTAAGGAGCCAGCGTGGTCAACTAGGCTCTTAAGTGAGTCACACACGTATAAATCGATTGGATAGACTCCACGGACCCTTACTACAACCTTGATAATTAGAGGCCAACCCGTTTTCCCTCCGAACATATACCTTATTATAGTGCAAGGGGTTGTAGAATTTCCCCCCAAAGATTCCTAACATATGTGTCCCACAGTATTTGTGTGTGAAAGAGATCTTTACTCCATGGTAACAATACCTAGAAATGACAAAAACACGGGCACCTACATCGTGGACCTTCGTGTCCTAGTAGTGTGACAATTGATGTGTGAGCTAACGGACATTCAAGCATTGGGCCTTTAACATTGTATTCTGAAGCCATTGACCTAGATTAATCTGACTGTTTATTGTTGAGAGCTCATGATAACCTTGTAACTTGAAAAAGTTGTAGAACATACACATTATCAGTCTTTATTCTTCAAAAATAGAGTGTTTGTCGTGCTTGTTTCCTTGATCAGTTTTTGAAAATGCAAAACAAAACATCCAAACTGTCAAAATGAGTCAAATGTGTTAAAGTCTAGGGATGTCAATGTCAACTATCTTGAAAATCAGAAGCATTGTTCCAAAATATCAAAATTGTCAAGCAGTGATACCCATCTTTTAGTCTTTTTTTGAGACTATTCCTCTTTTACCGCAATTCCCTACGTTGTGCCGCAATTGAGGGAAGTCAGCCGCAGTTTAACTATTTATTGCCGCAATCGACTTGTTTATTACTGCAATCGGTGATAACGTACCGCAATCAACTATACAGTTTACCGCAATCAGTGGAGTTTTGCCACACTTGACCAAAGATATTTTACACCTGTTTTAACCTAAAAACCTTGAGAGAACTCTTCATTTGGTGTCCAAAAATCCCAAGAAAATGCAAAGAACATTGTGTGAATCTCTAAACGTTAAAGATCATCCTTTCTCTGTAAAGCGTGATTATTGTCAAAAACATTGTTAGTTCAAAAGCTCAGACTTGAAATACCTTGATCTCATCATGTCAAACATCATCATCTTTATCAAAGTGACTTTTTCCAAGGCAAAGGTTGAAAAATCTTATCTTTTTACATCATCACCACTTTGAGATCAAGATATATCAAAATCTGTCCTTAGAATTACCCTTGTCCAAAACATAACTCAGACTTCCTTAGAAATGATATTCTTCTTAGCTTGCTTTATATCACTTGTTTTAGTTACAAAATCTAGACCACACTATTTCTCAACCACCTCATGGAGGGCCTTACACAAAGTCAAAGGCTAGAACGCAACTTGATGAGTCATATATCAACAGATTCCCCGATTGGGAAACAGAGAGAGAAGAAGACCCCTTTGTAAACACCAGTTCTACTCTATTCATTGAACAACCCCGTGGGGCAGCTCTTTTCCAAAATGTCACAAAAGAGGAACTAGAGGATATAGAGCAAGATGCTTATTCCACACAAGTAGTTGATGATGTTGTAGAGAGGAATCCCGAACGCTTCTTAGCCATGCTGATAAAGAAGGGAGTAAAACTCCCCACTGAATTTAGTGTATCAACTATATGGCCTGAAAACCCTCTTGCAGGTCAAAACACTACTCAGCCTCCTCAAATACTGCCTGTTGTCTCTCAAATCTTCCCACCATTGGTATTACCCACATTGACACAGACGATACCCAGTCAAACCAATGGCACAAACTGGGCCGGCACATCTTCCACTCAAAGCATGATAGGCTCGCAACTGAGAGCACCTGTGGTTACTAGTATGTTTCCACCTTTGGTCACATGGCCGGGGCAATCAAGCTCTCAAGCTATACCTTCCATCACACCAAACACCAACTATTCTAAAACTATGTCATTGCTGCAATCAACTTGTACTAGTCTTGGGATCAACACCTCATGCCCACAGGGATCCATCCCCACAGGTACAACTTACAGTCAATGCCCACCCAAGGCTACACATTTTCCCATTCTGACATCAATCCAACCTCCGCAACAGAAACCCCAGCTTTAGTTGCCTCAAATCCAACCTCCACAATAGCAACCCCAGCGTCAGTTGCCTCAAATCCAACCCCAGAAACAACAACCCCAGCTTCATTTACCTCAAAACCAACCCCCGCAACAGAAATCCTAGCTTCAGTTTCCTCAATTCCAACCTCAGCAATAGCAACCCCAGCTTCAAACCCAACCTCAGCAGCAACAATATCAACTCTAGCAGTATCAACCCCAGTTTCAATCACAATAGCAAACGAATCAAATCCCACCATGGGCTACTCATGTGCCCCCATTTCCAAATCACTCGGTGGGAAATCAATATCAAGTCCCCAAGATGAAATCCTATGTTCCTAATCAAGGGACATAGAGGCGCAGCCTCATACCCACTACAGCACAGAGGAACGTCCTCACACATCAACCTCAATATCAAACAGACATGTTAATGCAAGAAATATAAACCCTTCAAACCCAAATGATGGATATGCAAAATCAGGGGCAAACTAAATCCTACACGACAGAGGATTTATACCCATACCCCTTTGACCATTCTCTCCACATGTCTCTGTTCCCAAATCACTTCTTGGTACCAAAATTTGACAAATATAGGGGCAATACCAACCCTATTGAACATATCTGAGAGTTTTTTGCTAGTTGTGTCGAAGTCTCCCGTGATGAGACATATTTAATGCGACTATTCCCACAAAGCTTGGTTGGACCAGCAATGGAATGGTTCTCACATTTACCTCATGGAATTCAATCTTGGGGTGAACTGGCTAAAAAGATCATAGCTCACTTCCATCATAACATCGAGTGCAAGGTCAGCATCAAGGACCTTTGTGATATCAAACAGAAGGATGGAGAGTCTTTTGTGAAGTTCCTATAGAGATGGAGGAATACAGAAAACTGCATAACATATGATGTGCCCGAACAAGACCTAATAGTCATGTTTGTTAACAATCTAAATCCAAACGTGTCATTCACAAAAGAATTAAAGTTAGCTCCAAACTTCACACAACTCATCGAACGAGGAGTTTGTTGTGAGAAGAACTTAGTCAAATGAGGAATCCTTGTAGATCCAACACAAATGAATAAAAACAAAAATGCAACGGACAAAGCTAAGTGGTGGAACAAAAACAAAAATGTCACTTGCAATGGTGTCATTGATGTGAAGACAGTCAACTATGCACAACCTAAGGTGTCACTGCAAGGCGCACCTATAACCAACCAACAACCCACAAGGCCCACTCAATAAGCATACACCCAAAACCAACCTCCCCCTGTACAAGTGGCCGCTATGTCAAACAGTCAACAACAAAATCAACGCAGACCACGGTTTAAATTTCAGCAATGAGATTTCACACCATTAGGAGAGCTGATAGAATCATCTTTACGCAAATTGATACAATAAAACACTATCACTCTCCCTAAAATAAGGTAATTTGAACAAGATGCAAACAATTTAAGGTGGTATAATGACAAAGACTTCTGTGAGTTTCATCGAGTGAAAGGGCACAAAACGTCTAATAATTTCTATTTGAAACACGCTATCCAAGATCTGATTGACACAGGGGCCATTGATGTGACAAACACCCAAACTAAAGGCACAAATGATCACACTATCTTCAACAATACCTTTCATGATCACAACAAGGGAAAATCCTCTGGGTTTGGCAGACAGACAAAACAAGTCAACTATACATATGCCAACAGTGATAATGTTATCAATTGCCTCAATCCTTCAGATTGCCATGTGGCTACTACCACTATCAAAGACCAAGGTAAAAAATGTGTTGTAACAATGCGTCACGCTAGATTCATCTTGCAAGAAGTACCATCCTCATCTACTATATCTGTCAATCCTAAAGCAAACTTAGATCCATAGCCAAGCATAATGGATCAACTAAAGCGTACACCTGCCCAGATCTCCATGTTTGACTTATTGCACATATCTCCACAGCATAAACTGGCACTTGACCAAGCCCTTTAGAATGCAATTGTCCCAAGGGACATAACACCCAAGAGCTTCCAAATGATGGTTAACCATATAGGTTCTAAAAAACATGCCACATTCATAGACCGTGATGTGCCGCTGCATAAACCCCTGCATAATGATCCTTTGCACTTAATAGTCTAGGTCCACAAAAGTGCTATCCATAGGGTCCTTGTTGATGGTGGAGCTGGGTTAAACATTTGTACTCTAAAGTTAATCAAACAACTAGGCTATTCAGAATCCAGCATTGATGTCACAAGAAGGATAAATATCAGAGCTTATGATGAAGAGGAAAGGTCCTCTAAAGGTATTATCATTCTACCTGTCTGTATCGGTCCAGTGGTCAAAAACACTCCCTTCCAGACCCTAGATCTTGAGTTGGGATACAACATGCTACTAGGGAGACCCTGGATACATGAAATGCAAGCCGCACCTTCAATGTACCATCAATACATCAAGTTCCCACACCAGGGAGAGGAAATCATCATAGAGGGAGATCCCAATCCTTTCCAATACTGTAATGTGGTCCAAACTAACACTGATAACCAGGTACCCTCAAACCAAGATGCAAGCATCCCATCCTCTTCAGAATCAAATCCTAAGGATGTCACATAGACAGCAGGAAAGA
Organism: Thuja plicata; assembly: GCA_018584345.1. Taxonomy (NCBI): domain Eukaryota; kingdom Viridiplantae; phylum Streptophyta; class Pinopsida; order Cupressales; family Cupressaceae; genus Thuja; species Thuja plicata. The sequence continues at coordinate 4,377,466 of MU228140.1, read as the reverse complement.
TAGCCATTAACCAAGACGCAAGTATTCCCTCATCTTCACATTCAAATCCTAAGGATGCCACACTAAAAGCAGGCAAAATATCCATCACTGACAAAGGTTGTGGTGAGTATAGATATGAAGAGGTTTTCACCATCATGCACATGCCTTAGAGCTTGAGAACTTATGGCATGCCACAACTTGTTATTATAACAAAAACTTTGCACCCTGTTCTATTCAGATGTTCGCCCACAACCTTCATCAGATGGGGAGACATAGCAAAAGAAAATCCATTTGAACAAGATATCAGTACATGGTTATACCAAGACCCACAAGAGACAATCTGACAAACCCTACCCTTTTTGAACTATGGTAATGGTTATACAATGTTACAAAGATTCAGGTATGATGATACAACCGGCCTGGGGGCAAGACAACAAGGCATAATGGAATTGTGTCTCCCGCCAACCCAAAGAAACAAAAGAGGGTTGGGCTATGGGAAACTAAGAACCGGTCCTATAATCCAAGACATCCAAGTTGATCAGGAATAAATAGCAGTGATGCACCAGGGGCACAACACAAAACATGTCTTGATAAGCAACATATTAGCACAATTGTTGCCTACCGAAGAGGGAACCACACAAACTCGAATAAACCTCCACATCACAATCGATGATAACAAAGGAAGTGAGACATCGAATGGGCATTCTATTGAGACTAACTCCCATGAGTATGAGTGGAGATCCCTTCATGACTCTGAACCATTGATCCCAGATTATTCCCCTTAGTCAGACACTATCATAAACCTAGAATATTTATTTGACCAACTATCCATTGCCGAGCAACCTTGCATAGATAATCATGTCATTTATCAAACCTCAAGTGGTGTGTCCACATCATAGTCTAGTTTTGTAGGAACCATATTTGTAGTCCCTTTCAGTCAACTAGAGTCAGACAACCATGAAAGTATCTATCTTGTACACTCAGAGCTAATAGAGTGGGATCAACAAGGACCGCCTGATTTAGATGTCTTTGAGAACGATGAGGCTATTGTTGATTTCATGGGACTTAGGGAAGGCATGCCATCAGGAGACCACAAGGAAGGCTTCAACACTAACATCGACAGAGCGGCATATTTTGGGGAGGCAGCTCCTCTTTCCAGTCCACAAAAGCAAAAAGAACAAAAATATGATAACAAGCTAAAACAAGACGTATCTTCTAGCGAAAACCTCACTAAAATGCTAGAAGATGGAAAGAAGGAACTCCTCCCCTTGACAGAGGAGAAATCAACATTACTCACAGAAGAAATAGAGGAAATCAATTTGGGAGATGACAAGAACCCAAAGAATATATACTTGGCAAAACCACTCACCCTTGAGGAGAGAGAATAGTTTATCAGCTTCTTTAAAGCAAGAATGATCAATTTTGCATGGTCCTACTTGTATATGCTAGGATTAGATCCAGAACTTATGCTACATCATCTTCCATTGCTACCCAATGCCAAACCATTCAAACAGAAGCTAAGGAAGATGCATCCCCATGTTGCATTGTTAGTAAAGGCAGAGTTGAAGAAGCTCCTGGATGCTAAGTTCATAAGACCTATACCATACACAGACTAGATATCTAACTTGGTACCAGTTACAAAGCACAGTGGTCAGATACAGATTTGCACAGACTTCAAGGATCTCAACATAGCTTGTCCCAAAGATGACTTTGCTTTACCCAACATTTATATGATAGTAGATCTAACTGCTGGACATCAAATGCTATCACTCATGGATGGATTTTCAGGGTATAATTAGATAAGATCGCACTAGATGACCAACATAAAACAACTTTCACATGTCCTTGGAGCACTTATTGTTGGAACATCATGTCGTTTGGTCTCAAAAATGCGGGCGCAACATATCAAAGGGCTATGACAACAATATTTCATGATCTCATCCACAAAACAATGGAAGACTATGTAGATGACATACTAGCTAAGTCAATGCTTCCCAAGGATCATCTACAAGTATTGGACCAATCTTTAACAGACTGCAGAAATACAAATTCTGTTTAAACCCAAAGAAATTTGCATTCGGTGTCACAGTAGGAAAGCTACTAGGGTTCATAGTGTCACATAGAGGCATCGAAGTAGACCCAGAGAAATTCAAAGCAATATTGGACATGCCTCCACCATTGAACCTAAGAAAACTAAGAGGGTTGCAAGGAAGGCTCCAATCAATCAGGCACTTCATAGCTTAGCTAGCAGACAAGTGCCACCCATTCCAACATCTACTACACAAAGACATCAAATTCATATGGATAGAGCAATGTGAACATGCATTCCAAATATTCAAAGACAACCTCCTCAAGTCTCCTATATTGGTGCCACTAGTCCAAGGTAGATCATTTCTTATGTATATCTCAGCAACAGAATCAGTATTAGGTGTACTCCTGGTACAACGTGATGATGCAGGTAAAGAAAGGGCCATCTACTATCTAAGAAGAACATTGGTAGGATATGAACTCAACTATACACCAATTGAAAATTCATGCCTTGCAGTTGTCTTTGCTTCCCAGAAGTTGAGACATTATATGTTGAGTCACCAAACAAAGTTGATCGCACATGTTGATCCTTTAAAATACCTCCTAAGCAAAGTAGCACTCACGGGATGACTTGCAAAGTGGGTAATGATCTTAAGTGAGTTTGACATTGAGTACATAGATAGAAAGGCCATCAAAGGGCAAGTGATTGTGGATCAACTAGTAGAGGCACCCATTCAGTACCATCAGCCTATTATTTCTAACTTTCCTAAGGAATCTATTATGACACTACAACCAACGATCGAGGTATGGCAACTATACTTTGATGGGTCATGGACAAACCATGGTGCAGGGGCAGGGATAGTTCTTATCACTCCAAATCATGATACAATTCCAAAGTCTTTTAGACTCAACTTCCCCTGCACAAACAACATAGTAGAATATGAAGCACTGGTCATCGGTTTAAAGATAGCAATTCAATGGAGAATCAAGAACCTTAAGGTCTTTGGAGATTCACAGTTGGTCATCAACCAAGTCAACAATGATTATACGACCAAAGACAAGAAGCTAATACCATATAGAGCACAGATGGAAATATTACGTACCAAGTTCCATTACATCTTCTTCGAGCAAGTCCCACAAGCACAGAACAAAGCTGCAGACGCGATGGCTACCATAGCATCATTGATTGATATGCCAGGCAACGATACAAGATTTTAGTTTCTAGTAGAGCAACTATTGGTACCATCACATCAAGCATCCATCATAGAATCAACATGTGTCCTTGTTGGTCCTAAAAACCCATGGTACCAAGATGTCTATAACTACCTCTAAAATAGTGTCTTACCTCCCAACTTGTCTAGAAACTAGAGAAAGTCCCTCATCCACCAAGCCTCTAGGTATACCATCCTCTCAACTACTTTATATAGATGAAGTCTAGACAGAATGCTACTATGATGTCTCACTTCCATGAAATCCCAGAGAGCTTTGTACGAGGTACATGAAGGAATATGTGGAACCCACAGAGGTGGCAACAGCTTAGCTAAGAAGATCATCTGCATGGGGTACTATTGGCCCACAATAGAGACAAATGCGCACAAAAATGTACAAAGGTGTAGATAGTGTCAGATTCATGGAGACCTCATCCATGCACCAGCCCAAGAACTGAATCCTATCACATCACCATTGTCATTTTCCATGTGGGGATTTGACCTAGTGGGAAAAATTACACCTTCTTTAGCAAATGGACACAAATACATCATAGCAATGATAAAGTACTTCACTAAGTGGGTGGGAGAAATTCCCCTCACTTACATAACTGGAAAGCAAATAGCAATGTTCATACTTAACCACATTATCTATCGATACGGGATCCCTCAAACTATCCTGACGGATCATGATACACCTTTCCAAAACAAGGATGTTGAAGAGCTATGTGAACAATTCCACATAAAAAATGGGTTCTCCTCATTTTATTATCCTCAAGGGAACGTCCAAGCCGAAGCTACAAAAAAATCAATTTTGAAAATCTTGAAGAAAACAGTGAACGAATCAGGACAAGACTAGCATTTACAGCTTAGTCCCGCATTATGGGCAGACATAACTAGTGTGAGAACACCTACAAGAGCCACTCCTTTCTCCCTAGTCTATGGATCAGAGGCGGTATTAACCCTCGAAGTGGAAATCCCATCCCTAAGGATATCTTTGAAGAACCTGATTATAGATGAAGACTACAGAGTAGCAAGGCTCAGTTAACTGGAGTTACTAGATGAAAGAATACAGCATGCCTTCAACCACTTACAAGGCTATCAGAATTGCCTTAGAAGAAACTATCACAAGAAGGTGAAGCCATGAAAATTTGAAGTAGGAGACCTTGTCCTCATGGAAAATCAAAAGAACCAAGCAGAAAGAGTCAAACCTAGAAAGTTTGAGCCTAACTGGCTAGGCCCATTTGTCATTGTCAGCTCTACTCAGAGTGGGGCATTCATATTGGTGACACCAGAAGGAGATCAGCTCCTCGAATACATCAATGGAATTCACCTCGAGAGGTTCTACCCTTGAGGTCTCTATGCTTAAGGCACCTATCTACATATCCAAAAAATACCAAAAAAATCAGAAAATACAAAATGTTACCTTGGTGAAAACCTGGCAAACATGCGACTTGGTGACAACAAAAAGAATCAAAAAAGAAAAAAAAGTAAAGAGAAACAAAATCACTCTCTCAGTGAAAACCTAGCAAACAGGCGCTATTAAGTAGGTACCTTGGTAAAAACCTAGCAAACAGGCACCAAGTGATCAAATCCAGCTTTACCATCAATGAATCCAAAAAGCTTGAGCTTACTCCCCTCTGAGCACCAAGCACTTAATACTAGTCCACTAGACTAGGGGGCGATTCTAAATGTCTTGAAAAAATCCAAAAAAATTAGAAAACTCATCAAAAAACCTAAAAAGATCAAAATGTTCTGAGAAAATCAATCTTCATCAAAAACAATCAAAAAATTGCAAAACCCCAAGCAATAAAACCAACTCGGTTATCAAGAGAGAAAAGGGTGATCACGCCTAGTCAATCAATGTCACAATCATGAGCATTGAAAATCAGCATTAGGCTCATCTGACACAGCTTTATCAATATAGAAAATCAACTAGCAAGCAACTAATGACCAAGTCAAGCTATCAATTGTCACAATCATGAGCTCTGTGAACCAGCATGGGGCCCATCTGACACAGCTTGATCAGCTTCCAACACGATCACAATCAATCAATCAAATCATATCAATTATCTTACATAGTGATGGATACGCTCAAACCAGACATGTCAGTCTTATATGAGTAATCTATTATTGAAACCAAACACACTCAAGCAATCAAGCCAATCAAGCCTATCCAAAGAGTCGAGCCAATCAAGAGAATCAAACTGCATCAAGGAACCATCCAAAAATGTTGACTAGGTTAGTCGATTCGGTCATATGTCAATCTATATTTCATGGTTATGTTCTTACGCTACTCCAGGATCCACCATGTGAGGAGAGTAGCTATGATAGATCATGACTTATTTTCTTTGATTGTTGTCTGTTGAATGTTCACTTCGATTTCAGGGTCATGCTGATTTAGGATAAATGCAGTAGGCGTTGTCACTTATCTGGCAGGTGCGCAGTTCCATGATCTAAGCTTAACCTTGGGAAAGAATTGGGTATTCCTTCTCTTTTATTTTCTTGTTTGGTTTATAGAATCAAGGCTCGCAGCACTATTTAGATGGACTCTAAGTGCATTGGATTTCTATCTTGGTTTCTATGGTCTTTCCTTTTATGTTGCAATCAAGAGCTCATGATGCTATCCAGATGGACTCTAGGGGTGTAGGAGTTCTATCTTGTTTTCTCTGGCTTTCCCTTTTCAAAATCAAGAGCTCGCAGTGTTATCTAGATGGACTCTGGGTTCATAGGAGTTCTATCTTGGTTTCTTTGCTTTAGTTTATTCAGAGGACAAAGCGATATCTAGAGGGTCAATATCTGGGTGCTTTTAGATCTCTTTCTTTTCAAATAGGGAACATAGTTGAACCAAGATGGTCAATATTTGGGTGCACTAGGTTCTCTTTCTATTCAATCTCTCTACTCCTTCCACTTATCAAGAGGTCATGGCAGTATCCAAGTGGTATGTGATCTAGATGCATTGGACGCTCTTCAAAATTTCAAAAAAAAAAAAAAGATGTAATGATGACAAATATTGGAAACAGTGGCAGCGACTTGGGACACTCATCCTTTCTATCAAATCATATCTATCAAAAAAGAAAAAATTTCCTTTCTATCATTCCATATCTATCAATCAATCCCAAAGATCACATTCCAAACTAACTTCCTTCTAACTAACACATGCATTACTCAAAAAAAATTTGCATGGTAGATTACATTCATTTATTGCATAAGAAAAATCCAAAACATGTGCATAGTAGATCATATAATCAATGCATCCATCATTAATAACATCATAACTAACATAGGAATGCATTCATCATCATCATATATGATTCACTTTTTCAACAAATTAATGCTCATCTGACGCATTTTCTATGCTTAATTTGTTAAGGGGGCATATAGTCCACTTGCTATCACTGGGGCAAGTTGGGGTAGGATTGAATCTGAAAATTCTTTGACACACTGTGACAAGTCACATCACATCAAAGAGGGGCAAATGTAGACACCTGAAAATGAACAGGCTTGCGACTTTACATTAAAAACACTAATTTTCATCTATTAATTAATGGTTTTTAATCATTAATTAATCATCTATTTTCCTCAATTCATTCCCTAAATCATCTAATCAAATTCCCAAAATTAATTAAATAATTAATTTTATTTAATTAATTAACCTTAATTGATTAATTACTATTAATTAATTAAACTCAATTTCCTATAGTTTAAATTCAAATATTTAAACTTAGTAATTAAATTCTTCCAATTAAATTAATTTAATTTCATTCAATAAAGCAATTCTAAATCAAAAAGAATTCAATTATCTCACATGTTGAAAACTTTAATTAAATAAATGAATTAAATATTCATTTATCTTCAAATAGATAACTCCAATCAGATCACATGGGTTAATCCACCCATCTCTCCAGTCCACATGCGTAACTTCACCCACCTCTTCAGTTCAAAAAGGTAACTCACCATTAGCTCTTCAGTCAACCAAACTCTATCTCCTCTTTACCAAATGAAGAGGTGGAGTTTACTGATGGCTTCTTTAGTTCCTTTTAATCTCAACTGTTCATCTCCCTATCTCTGGGATTGATCTCAACTGTTCATATTGTTATGTCCTGCATCCCCGTCCCTACATTTTGTGTGCAAAATGTTGGGTCCCCCTTTTTTTTTCTTTTTCTTTGCCTTTTGCTGTGGCTTTTCCTTGTCTTTCTTTTCCTTTTTGTTTTCTTTCTCCGGGGTTTTCTTCCCCGGTGTGTGTTGTTTTCTCGGTTTGGTTTTCCCCTTTGGGATCCCGGATCCCGGAGGTTGTATTTTGTCGGAAGCCAGATTTTGGACTCCGGGATTCTTTGCGATGATGTTCTTAACTCTTAAGAATATCATCGTAAGGAATCCCCAGGCCCGGAGTCTGGAGGGTTGTGCCTGACCTGAAATCTCCAGAAGGAGAAGGATTACTTTTCACCGCGGGTATAAATAGACTTACCTGTCATTTTCACACTTACCGCGATTAAAACCTTCGAGCACTTAGAGCAAAATAGAGCATTTTCAAAGCGATTAGCAGAGCATTTACAGAGAATTTGTGATAATCAAAGCTTAACACCTTCTATTGTTCTTAGACATACGCAAGTGCTTCGTGGTGGTGATCTTGGAAGCCTAACGACTCAAGTTGTTGCAGAGTTCTCTTGGTAATCCCTCCTTTCCTCCGCCTTCTGCATTTTCAGATTGGTGTTTCTCCTTTCCTCCTCTTTGTTTTGCTTCCGTTTTCTGGTTCGTCTTTGGGTTTGCTCGGTTTTCTTTGTTTCATTTTGCTTTGTTTCTTTGTCGTGTTCTGTTCTTTTAGTTTCTGGTTTTGCCGCCCGTTGGTGGGTCGGCTCTGCCAGGAGGTTGTCCGCCTTCTGTGCAGAAGTTGTTTGTCTGTTAGGTCTGTAAATAGTATGTAAATGATGTAAATGGCTGTATATGTTTGTTTCTGTCTTATCTCATTTTTCCTGCGGGAGTCGTTCCCTGTGTATATTTATGTATATATGTGTGTATCTATAGATAACCCTTGTATATCTCCTCCTTTCCATGTATATACCCCTTGGCTCTACGTATATCCTTTCAGGTGGCTCGACAGGCTGGTCGAGTCACCTTTGCTTCTAGTTTTTCGCCTTCAAGCTTGCTTCGAGGAAGGAAACCACCTGTTTGAAACTCGGCTCTCGGTCAGTTTCAAACAGGCATTTTTCTCTCTCCTCCATCAAGGCTGTCAGAGCCTCATTTATTTCCCATGCGCGCAATTACTTCCAGCCAAGTGGCTTTCCTTTTTCGCGCGTTCAAACAGTTGGCTCCGCCATCATCGCCATCACATCCATTTAATGCCAACGCACGTGGCGCCCACGTGGACTTACCTTCACATTCTTCCTTGTTAACGGTCATTTCTCCGAGCTTCGGGCCTTATTACCACCATTCATCCTATGTCTTCGTCAACTGTAATAAAATTTCCCAGACCCGGAGATATAATGAAAATCCTAAGTTTATGTTTTGCTTTTCGGGTATCTTCGCATAAAACTAACTTTTCAGGAAAGGCAAACATCAAGGTGGTAATATTTTCTGGACCCCGGAGTAACTGTTTTATTTTTAAAAAAATATGTTCTGAGTGTCACTTTGTCTCGCAGGTCTGGGCTTCATCTTCCAAACATGTCTGAAGCGTCTGCATCATCTCCTCCCAGAAGTCTGGAATTACCAACTACAACCGAGACCAGGGCAGCAGCAAAGTCCAAAATGGAGAAGACCCTGGCAAAGTTGCCCCTCACTATGAAGTTTGTGCAGGATAATGAGATTGTGGGCTCAAAGATTGAGTCCAGGGTGAAACTAATGACAGACGCCAGTGTCGGGACTTGGGCAGAAATGCAGGCCCTGGTAAAGATAATGCACGTCCAGCGATAGGCTGGAGACAAACTAGCAACTAACATCGGAGGTTCCAGAATCCTCCAGGCAGCTTGCTTCCCATGCTCCGTGCAGTCTCTGGAGCTTGTTCTAACCCTGGCTGCCAACTATAACTCTTTTGTCTGGGCCGTCATGCTTGCAGCTGCAGAACCCACGAGATACCCCACTCCACTGGTGTCCCTCGACCCAGTCACTTTCCAAGTAGGCCTAGGTATCCCGCAATTTGACAGGGCCATAGTGGTCATAAGGACGGACACCTTGAAACAATTCAATCAACTGGAGGATGCCACCCGGGTGTACATGAACACCAACTGGCTCAAGGTCCCGAAGAGGGACCCAAAGAGAATGAAGATAGATATCCCCCGCTCTGAATTCAAGGAGAGCATCCAAATGGGGATGATAGCATTGGCCTGGGTATTTGGGCAACCCTCCGCCCAGGAATTTGCAAAATGGATGTACTATTTCCTCCTGGGTATCTCCACTAAGCAAAAAAAATTTGACTGGGCGACAATAATCTCCAATCATGTCGACTCCCAGTTCCTGCAGTTGAACGAGAAGAAGAAGTTCTACATGACTTCTTATATTTTCTGGGCTTTGGCCCAACAGAGGCCCCACTCCAATGGCCTACTTATAGATGGCGTTCTTGGGCTTGGCCCAGGATAGAAAGAACCGTGGGACCATTTCTCACAAATTCAATGGGAGGTCAGCTTCCCCAGTTACTGCCGGGTAAACGATGCTTTCGTTTACTACCACTTGCTCACACCCACCCGGGATGTCGGATACCACCTGTCCACTGAGGTGATGAAATTGGTTAGTAGTTATGGGCACTACTATATCCAATTCCATCAGCATACATACATTAGGGTTGCCGGCTTCTCCGGGAAACCCTACTTGTTGCCCAAGCATTATGGGGACAAGATCGTGCTACTAGAATATTGCAAACAAATGCTGGAGCTGCATACCTTCTTGGCCCACAAGAAGGTCCCAAACGTCTCGTTCCCAATCTCTTGTGGGAACTACACCTGCAGTCTGGCCACCGCGAGAGAGGCAGACAATGAATTAAAATGTTATAACTTGCAGGAATTCTATCTGGCGCAGAAGAACTTTGATCCGCATGGCCGAATTGCAACGGCACTGTCCCGGGCTTCGGAGCACCACCAAATACACATGGAGGACTTTTGGGAAGACTGCCAGGATGATGTAGATGTCTGGAGTAGGAACTACGACAGGATGACAGCCGGAATGATGCAGGAACTAAAGCTCCGAAGGTTCCTGGCGGGTTTCTCGGACACCGCCCCCACCACAGACCCCCAGTACAAAGAAAAGGGGATTGACAAAATGGCACTGCCTGCAATGAATTGGGTCACCCAGGAGGGGCCCACAATTGAATACTTCACCTGGGAAGTAGTGGAGCGAAGCCACGCCTACTTCAAGGAAGCCTACCCTGGGAGTACTCGTCGGGCAGCCCAGCCAGCACTAGGGCCAACTCCTCCGCCGATGCCAAGATTGACCCCGGGGGCCGGGACTTCCGCACAAGGCGTAGATAAGGGAAGGGGGATAGCTACAACACCCTCCGCATAGGAAGTCCCCATTCAGGAGCAGATCAAGCAATCTGTGGTGGCCTCCCAGCAAATGAGGGAGCAGTTAATTACGAGGTTGGCCACTCCCCCGCTAATGGCCGGACCAACTCGTCCTCCTTCCTCCCCGTCACTGGCAGCCTTAATGGTCAAGGCAACGGGGGTGGATCCCACGGAGGCAGCAGCAATTGCTGATGCGGGGTCGCCTCTAATTACCCGGAGGAAGAGAAAGCACATCAAACAGCCCAAGGCAAAATCAGTGCCAAGGGCATCCCTCCCCAAAGAAGTAGAAATCCTTTCTTCCAGTTCCCCAGAATCGGAGAGAGAAGAAGAACAGGCAGGCGTCCCAGCCAATCCCCCTCTGGAAGAAGAATTTGACTTATTTGCAGCTAATGAGTTCGGAAATCTGCAAGGGGGCGACACACAAGCGAAGATAGAAGTCCCGAAGAAAGAGCAAGAGGCTGTGGATCCAGAAGACCTGGAACAAAATGCTGCAGAACAAGAAGAGCAGTAGACAGAAGAAAAGAGGCCAGAACCGAAGATTGTTTCCGGGGCCCAAGCAGAGAAAGGTCTAGGAGTGGACCAACAACCACCAAGTGAATAGATGGCATCCGCTGGGGAACCCTGACCCAGACCTTCGGGATCAACCGTAACCCCAGCCGCCGCGTTCCTGAGGCCACTCCCGGGGGCAACCTTTGGGCAGGTCATCACAGTGGCCCAAACTCTGAATCTCGGCCCGATACCTCCCCTATTGCCAACAGATGAGGAAGAAGAAGAGCAGCATGAAGAAGAAATCCCCGAGGAAGCCGACCAGGGTCCAGACACATCAATTGACATCCGGGACCAGGCTGAGGAGATAGAAATCAAAAAAGAGATTATTGCAGAAGAAGTATCGGTAGGGAGAGGAACAGAGGAAGTATATGCTGAAAAGGAGCTGCCGCCACTGGACACCGGGAGAGAATCTGAAGAACAAACTCTGGCAGGAAGGCCACCTCTCCCACCTCCATGGCTGGCAGAAAATAGAAAAAGAAAATCCTAATCCACTCCGACAGTCCCTCTCTCCCTGGCCAAAATGATGGCCTTAGCTCAGGCCCTGCCAAAAGCAAAGAAGGCCTGGACAGTTCATACCCTTCCGACTGGGCCGGGCGGAGAAACAGTTGCAGTAGTGGCAACGCCTCCCCCAGACGTCGATGAAGTGACCGTGGATCCCGCAGATTACAATATCGCAGAGGTATCCTTGGGAAAAAGGGGAAAGCAGGGCGAAGTAGACCTGCTAAAGGAGGCAGCAAGGGCAGTGGAGGCCCGATATGAAAAAGAGGCCCAGAGGCTCAAGGTAGAAAAAGAGAAGAATGCAAACCTTATGGGGTTGCTTGCTGAGCTGGCCAGACCCATCAACACCGCCCCTCCACAGACCTCCACAGCAGAGGAATTACCGCAGAGAGACATAGACTCCCTGTGAGTAATGAAAAAGAAGGCCCAAGCAGCAGACAAATGGGTCGCTCTACAGATAGGAAACACCCAGCATTTCCTAGCGTCCACTCTCCCAGATTTATATATGGCCCGGCAGGTTATTCACCAGGCAGAAGCACTGATTGATCAATGGGAGAGTGACGTCGAGAATTACCAAGCGTGGAAGGTAGAACTCGAAGAGCTCCTCACCCTGGGGGAAGACATAATTTCCGAATCCAAAATTCTGGGTGAGGAATCATTTGATTTCGTAAGGGCTCAGCACTCCAGACTGGACCTCACATTGGAGGTAACCAAGCAACTGGTAGAGTCCTTACAAGAAAAGGTAAATACAGTGAAATATTCTTCCAATTTGTACAAGTCATTTGTAATAAAGGCTTCCGGGGTGGATCCCCTTAATACAGATACTTATACCCCAGAGGAATCAGTTTTGGGGAATTTTGATGAAATGATGACATCTCGGTATCAATCCCCGAAGGGGATAGATGGGGCCCAAATGACAAAACTTACCGAAATGGTGCTTAAAGGCCATAATGCCGCAAGGATGGCAGATGAGTTCAGAAATAATGTTGCAGACCTGGGGGAACTAGTTGATGTGGCCAGACACAAAAGGGCCAGCCTAAGAAAGATTGACGAGGATGGCATTTTTTGCCTCCTTCAGGCCTTCAACGATAATAAGCAGCCTTGAGCGATTCTCCAGGAACCAGGGAAACTTGAGTATTAAGTATTCTTTATTCTTTTGGGGACCTAAGTTCCCAGATCCCAGAGTCCCAGATCCAAAATTTTGTATTCTTTAAAGTGATCAGTGTCCCGATCCCCAAGGCTGACCAGTCACTTTCAGAGGCGGTTAATAAAGATTGTCAGAAGGTAGTTGGCCACATCAAGAGGCATTGGCTCGGCAGTTGGTTTCTGACAGGGTGGTCTTCTCAAGGTGCCATTCAAGGGTACACCTGGCACATTGGAGACAGGGCGCCGCATTTTCCATTTATGAGGCATGTAGCCTCGGTCCTTGAAGGGCCTATTTTCTACTCTCTTCTTTGGCCCTCTTCCCAAGGCCGATTCTTCCGATGTATATTCTTGTCTTTTTCTTCTGACATGGCAGACCTATTCTATCTCCAGGTCTTTTGTAGGGTGGCACAGGTAGTACCGGCCCCCGGATATTGTATTTTATTGGAATGTGTAAAATAGGGTTAGGGTTAGCGAAGAGTTGTATAAATAGGCAAATCGACCCATTTTCAAGGGTCGGCGAAATTGATGATTTTGTTGTCCATAAGAAATAGCAAAGTGATTTCTGGTTTTAGTGGCAAAGCTCAATGCTCCATTATTCTATTCTTGGTAGTTAGATGCTCCCCTGGAGCCACCATTGTATCACGCACCAGTGCTTGCTGGATTAAATATTAATGAAGAAGGGAGGATTCTTGGCAATGATGTTGTTAGCGTCCCTGCTTCTAAGTTAATGGTATTTCATGTTTTAACATTTTGTATGTCCTTTACTCTGATATGTTAAAGTAGATTAACGACCTCTTTATTTTCGCTATTGATAAAATGCTAACTGATGGTTGTGTATTTCTTCGGTACTTAGTGTAGTCTTTCAGAGTATTATTGATGTTCCAGACATTTCAGCGTGACTGTAGTTAGATAAACGTTTCTAACCTTGCAGGATCTTTTTCGTTTTATTTTCTAAGTGTAGAATGCTCTGGGAGGCCCTTACCATACTGAATCTACAGAGGAATGAGTTGAAGTAACCAGCTATCCCCCTCGAAAATAGTCACCTCTCCCAACCGAGCCCCGCACCGTCGTGACCCGACACCCAGGTGCTTGAAGGCCCGGAGGATTCATTTCCCCAGGACAACCTTTGCAGGCGGAGTTGGCTGATTTTCTCAGAAACCGGTGACAACTTATGACTATTGGCAGACCCGGTCAGCAAAACCCCGTCAACAGAAACTGGCGCTAGAAGGAAGGCATGAACTCATCCCCTCCCAGAGATTCTTATTTTACACCTTCTGAGGGTTCCCCGAGTTGTAGTTTTAGGAGACAAGCCTTTAGTGGGATTGGGTCTTTTTCCTCGGCTAAATTCAAAAGAATCCTTAGGTCTGCCCTAAATCTTGGAAGGTTTGTCGATCTCGAGCCTCCTACTCGAAAGAAGTGGACCACTAAAGTCCTACCAGCCACTGTTGTTTGGGGATCTACCATATCTTCGAATACCCAAACTCCCTAGACAGTCCCAGGAACCAGTACCCAAACTACCCAACATATAGTTCCCCTAATGGCTACATATTTTGGAAACACTGGGTCCCCAATGGGCACTTTTCTGGGCGCAATCAACGACTTACCCTCCCACCCGGAGAAGATTTGCCCGCGATATGAGCACTTAGGCTCACGAACCGCAGAAGAACATTTACAGGCATACAAAGATGCCATGAATCGACACCGGATCCAACATGAGGATGGTGTGACCCGCATGTTTCCCCTGTCCTTAAGACAAAGCGAGTTGAACTGGTACCTAAACTTACCTGCCAACTCCATCAACACTTGGCAGGATATGGAGGACGCCTTCTTGGCTGCCTTTCGTGTACATGTGGACCCATCTTGGTCCCACATCCAGTTCATCTCCATCAGGAAGGAACCCAATGAACCTCTTGCAGCATTCAACCATAGGTTCCAACATGCCCTGAAGCGGTGCACGGGCCCTTTTGTCCCATCGCCAGACGTTACCATACAAACATATCTTAATGCGATGGACCCTTTCGTTGCCACCCTCCTCTAGAGAACAACCGCCCCAGGCGACCGGGATACTTTGGCAAAAGTCTACAACCTGGCCTTAGAGTTGTCCCGCGGTCTCAACAAGTCCCCGGGCGGGATTGGACAGAACACGCCTTTCAATATGATCCCCGGCGAAACTGCATATGCCGGGGGATACAACCCAAATCTGGCCATGGGTGCCCCCTCAATGGCAGTGAATCCTCCGCCACCCATGATAGACCAACAGGCGCGATATGTTTACCCCTCCCAGACCTAGATCACACCGGGTCTGGAAGTCTTCCCTTGGAATTATCCTCAGCAGACACAACAGACTCAGACGCAACCGTCTGGAGTGCCATTCTTCCAGTCGTCCGTGGCTGGAGGATTGCTGCCCTCGACTCTGGCTAATCCTGCTGCCTTCCCAGGAAGCCAACAGCCGCCACAACCATCCCATTATGATGCTAACACTCAGTTGACCGCCGAGGTTGAGTCCCTCCGGCGAATGTTGTCCACCTTGACTATGGACATGGGCCAACTGAAGGCGGGGTCCTACGCACCCCAGAACTCAAACTCCCAAAGGGGGAATATCTTCTCCAGGCAACGAAACAACAATGCCGGGGGAATAAATTTCAACAACGGGCCTAGGCCCAACCAACAGCAGTGGAATAATAATGCTAACACCGAAGGCCCGCCTCCGAACCAAAACACCAACCAAAATGGTGCTGGACCATCCTATTTTACGCCAGTCGCAGACTTCCATCCCATGACTAATTGGTGTCAGCTGCACGATACAGGCTCACACAATGAAGTGAATTGTGCCACTTTGGAGAAAGTCATAATGATCTCCTAGTTGGATAGGCAGCAATCGCACGATACCGCTCCCCCGGAGCCCCCTGTCCAAGAGAAAACTCACAGTGCCTTCACTTGCGATACCATCTTCTTCGGAACTTCCAAGGAAGATGAAGAAGAATCCAAACTACAGGGATTCTTTGATGAATCCATTCCGCCCTTTGAGGCCAACGCCTTTACTAACCTGCAGGCTCCATACAACACCCAGAGCCAGGCGGGTAAAGGACCAGCTTACACGCCTATACCTCCTACCAAAGATACTCCTCCTCCCCGGAGTAATACAACTGATCAACCCGTCCCTCCAAAAGGTCTTAGCTCTAACCAAGCAAAAGATCTCACGGAGGAAAATCACCAGTTCCCGGGAGGAAGATTCGACATCACGAAGGTGTTAGAGCAGACCACCACCTCCATGACCTTGATGGAGGTTTTGTTAAATTGTCCCAAGTAGAAGAAGTCCCTTCTGAAGCTCTTAGGGAACCCAGAAGCAGTTAGCCGCCCACCCAAGACTATCTCATTCGAAGATGCTAACGCGGCTGTCTTCCGGGGAAATAATGAGGATCCTCCCTTCCTACTAGGCCTAAATATTTACGGCAAAAATATACACAACTGCTTAGTAGACTCTGGAGCTTCGGGTAACATCATGCCCTTATCTATTTGTCAGAAGCTTAGACTCCACCCCACCCCGTCTAATGGCGCAGTCATCCAATTGGATAAAACTGCTGTGAAAATGGTGGGGGAATTGAAGAACGTCTGGATACACCTTGTCCAAGACCCTAGGATAGCCAGCATCATTGACATCCAAGTGGTGGACATCCCAGAGACCTATGGGATGTTACTAAGTCAAAATTGGTCTAAGTCCCTGAATGGATACTTTTCGACCGACTTCACCCACTTATGGCTTCCATGGGAAGGAGAATCCAACCAGATCCAGGTCGAAAGTGAACCTCGGATGAAACAGGCCCTTACAGAAGTTGGGAAGGTCAATGAAGTCCTTTTCTCTGAGTCTTCTCTGGGGGTGTACCGACCTCTCAAAATCTTAACATTTGATTTCATCCCTGGAGAGGATCCCGTAGTATTGCAAAGAGCACAAGACTTAGAAGAAAAGGTAAGAGTCGAAGTTAACTCTCAAGGCCCCACAGCGACCTTTGCCACACTCTTGTCCGGCACTTGGTGCCGACTACATTACCAAAAACATTCAGAGCACGAGTGTGAGCCATGCCTATCGATCGCTACCCGGCAACTTGATATCTTTCGAAGTGAACATACAACTAATTCCCCGAGACCCAGTACTCCTACAGGATGCACTCCTTTGGTACCGTCCCCCCGGGAATCACAAATCAAAATGCCTCCGGGGATAAATTCTACTCTCACGTCGGTAGTCCGAGATAAAATCCCCAAGTCTCCCGGCAATAATCCAAAGGGAACTCCCTGGCCCCAGCCCCATATTACAAATAATGACTTATGGACCCTTAAGTTCGATGGGTCCCGATCCAAACAAGGTTGTGGGGCCGAGGTAGAATTAATCAACCCGCAGGGGAAATCCTTCCTCGCGTCCTATAGGCTATAGTTTAACTGCATAAACAATGTCACGGAGTACGAGGCCTTGGTCCTTGGACTCCTATTTGCACTAAGGAAAGGTATCACCCGCCTCCGGCTCTAGGTGATTCAGAGTTGGTTGTTAAACAAGTCCGGACTTAATACACATGTCATGACAAAAGGCTGGCCACATACCGCAACCAGGCTTGGAGCCTTATCGAAGATTTTGATGCCTTTGGCATTGATCTCATTCCCCGGCGGTGGAACTATGTCCCGGATGCCCTAGCTGTTTCTGCCAGCACACTTGAGCTGATGGCCGGCTCACAACTCTGAAGATTTTCTGTTGAGATGGTCCCCACCCCCTCCATTCCAGATAATGTTACCCACTATCAGGTTTTTGAGGACGATCAGCATATCTTGGCCTTCATGGCGAACGTTGGTGTCTTCGAGGACCAGATAGTGGAGGAACGAGACCACGATGATATGGGGAAAAGTAATGAATATGATGGGATCATGGACTTGCCCACCAACACCATCCCTAAGGGGATGGTTACATTAGAATGAATCTTCGACTCGGACCCTCAGGCCCATGAGAAGGTGTCATCCTCCCCGGAAGGAGAAAAGTTTGAAAAAATTAACATCGGCCAGCCCGATGAAGAAAAGATCATCCACATTGGTACCTCCTGCTCCCCTGAGGAAAAGGAGAAGATTCTCGCGGTTCTCCGAGAATACATTGATGTAATTGCCTGGGGTTATGAAGACTTAAAGACATATGACACATCCATCATGACCCACACTATTCCCCTAAAACCTGACGCGAATCCCTTTCGGCAAAAGCAAAGACCGGTCAACCCCCTGATAGAGCCTCTGATACGTCAAGAGGTAGAAAAACTATTGTCAGCCCAGATAATCTTTCCAATCCAGCATACTACATGGGTTGCCAACCTGGTCCCAGTCAGGAAGAAGAATGGTGAGATCCGCCTTTGCGTGGATTTTCAAAATTTGAACAAGGCATTAAAAAAGATAATCACCCTCTCCCCTCATTGGATGAGGTGTTACAAATAGTGAACGGATCCCAGATGATGTCTTTCTTGGATGGATATTCGGGATACAACCAGGTCATGGTTAAGTATGAGGATAGAGAGAAAACAGCGTTTACCACCAAGTGGGGAACGTTTGCGTACAGAAGGATGCCCTTCGGTTTGATCAATGCAGGGGCTACTTTTCAGAAGGCCATGGACATCGCGTTCGAAGGCCTTGTAAATCGATGCATAATCATCTACATGGATGATTTGACCATCTTATCCCAGGATAGGCATGATCACGCCGCCCACCTCGCTCAGATTTGTGAGAGATGTCGCCGGTATGGAATATCCCTCAACCCCAAGAAGTGCATATTCAGGGTCACCAAGGGGAAGTTGCTCGGGCATATCATCTCTGAGAAGGGTATATCCATAGACCCTGATAGAGTCAAAGCATTGCCTGGTAGCAAGAAAGAAATGCGATCCTTCTTCAGAAAAATCAACTTTGTGCGACGTTTCATCACAGGATTCATAGAAATAGTTAAACCACTCAACGAAATGATGAAGAAAGATACCAAAATTGAGTGGAGTCCTGAAGCTAAGCGGGCATTCACCCAAATTAAACAAACAATAACGAAGGCACCTGTCCTGGCTAGTCTGGACTATTCCCTCCCGTTTTACATTTACTCATTTGCTTCACCACATTCTGTCACGGCAGTACTGACCCAAAAGGTTAAAGGGGAGGAATGACCAATTGCTTTCATGAGTTCGCCCTTTAAGAACGCCGAGGTCTGGTATTCATCACTGGAAAAATAGGCCTTTTCTCTAGTTCGCGCCGTGAAGAAATTCTGGCAAAATATTCTCTGGAGCAAAGTGCATGCTATCATCCCGGACCAGGCTGTCAAATCTCTGCTGATGCAGAGTGAGTTGGGTGAGAGACGGGGGAAATGGATGGCCATCCTCTAGGAATATGACTTAGAGATGCAGCCCATGAAAATAGTCCGAGGCCAGGGACTAAGTTGAACAATAGCAGAAGAGATTCCCCACATAGAATGTCAAACTTATACGGTGGAGTCCATTACCCAAGACCCATGGTATACCGATCTGGTGTACTTGCTGCTAAACAACAAATGCCCAGAGGGATTACCTCCCTAAAAACGCCGCGCTCTACGGATGAAAAGCGCCCATTTCATGATAAAAAATTCTGCGCTTTACCGTCGAAACTACGAGGGAGTGTACCTCCGGTGCATCGACAGGGACCAAGCTGTGAAAATAATTGATGAATTCCACGGACAGTTTGGAACCGGACATGGTTCAGCTGACGCCACTGCCCATTAGATCCTTCAGGCTAGATACTACTGGCCCTGCGTATTCAAGGACGTCTACGCTCATGTTAGGAGATGCCATACTTGTCAAACAGCAGCGCATCATGAGCGAAACCCGGCCATGCCTCTGCAACCAGTCTACGAGGCTAGACCCTTTGCCCAGTGGGCATTTGACTTCATTGGGGAAATCAACCCCAACTCATCTGCCAACCACCGATATATCCTCACTGCGACTGATTACTGTACTCGGTGGTCTGAAGCTATACCTTGCAAAAACAACACGGCGAACATAGTTATCAAGTTTTTGGAGGAAAACATCGTCATAAGGTTTGGAATTCCCTTTGCTTTAGTATATGACAATGGTCCGGCATTTTCTTCTGCATAATTACTCGAATGGACCTACAATCGAAAGATCACACTGAAGTTCTCCAGCAATTATTACCCCCAGGGGAATGGCGTTGCTGAATCAACAAATAAGAATCTGCTTGAGGTGATCAAACATTTGTT
>MU228140.1:4332091-4350823 GCA_018584345.1 Thuja plicata | reverse complement strand
TTACAAGTTTCTCTCAAGGAGAGAATTAAAAGTTGTGAATGATTTCAAGAAGCATACTACTTTGTTAAGGATTTGATACAGTAGTCTGGAGGTAACAAGATAGTTTGTAAGGCAATCTATCCTAATTTTTTGAGCAGTAAGGCAGTTCAGTGTATGTTGTTTTTGTGATTTCTATGCTTATTATTGACTCTGCAGCCCTAAGGATAGGCACTGGTTCAGAAAATTATCTGATTATCTATCTGTGTCTCAGATATTCCAAGTTATCAAAACCAAATCAATTTAAACACCCTGTTACTAAGAACATATAAGCTAAACTTGTGAAGGACCTCTATCAGTAGGACACTGTCCATAGTATTGATTCCTTGAAGAGTGAATCAACTAGGTTATCCCTCCTATAAAGAAAAGGAAGAAGGATGAAAATCCTTGTATCACTGATTATTGTTATGTTAATAACTATGATTTGTATGGTAATATCTTGTTTGTGGTTATGCTTGATCATCAGCAAGATAATTCATAAGTTGGTTCAATAAAGGTACATAGCTAATCAGTGTCCACATCAACAAATACTGTGTTAACAACCATCTTGAAAGGTAAAACCTGCCTGAGTATTCGTGGAGCTCAAAAATGAGGAAGGACCTTATCCAGTACTTAGCAATTAGGCTTTTCTTGTCTCTGAATCAGAATTAGAAAGTAGAAGATTCAAATAGACATTTCAAGCATTGTGGTTCATACAAGAAAAATCCCTAACATGTATATTTATGTATATATGTGTGTATCTATAGATAACCCTTGTATATCTCCTCCTTTCCATGTATATACCCCTCAGCTCTATGTATATCCTTCTGGGTGGCTAGACAGGCTGGTTGAGTCGCCTTTGCTTCTGGTTTTTTGCCTTCAAGCTTGCTTTGAGATAGGAAACCACCTGTTTGAAACTTGGCTCTCGGCCAATTTCAAACAGGCAGTTTTCTCTCTCCTCCATCAAGGCTGTGAGAGCCTCATTTATTTCCCATGCGCACAATTACTTCTAGCCAAGTGGCTTTCCTTTTTCGCGCGTTTGAACAGTTGGCTCTGCCGTCATCGCCATCACATCCATTTAATGCCAACACACATGGCGCCCACGTGGACTTACCTTTGCATTCTTCCTTGTTAACGGTCATTTCTCCAGACTTCAGGCCTTTTTACCACCATTCATCCTATGTCTTCGTCAACTGTAATAAAATTTCCCAGACCCGGAGATATAATGAAAATCCTAAGTTTATATTTTGCTTTTCGGGTATCTTCGCATAAAACTAACTTTTCAACAAAGGCAAACATCACGGTGGTAAGATTTCCCGGACCCCGGAGTAACTGTTTTATTTTAAAAAAAATATGTTCTGACGGTCGCTTTATCTCACAGGACCGCGCTTCATCTTCCAAACATGTCTGAAGCGTCCGCATCATCTCCCCCCGCAAGTCCAAAATTACCAACTACAACCGAGACCAGGGCAGCAGCAAAGTCCAAAATGGAGAAGGCCCTGGCAAAGCTGCCCCTCACTATGAAGTTTGTGCAGGATAATGAGATTGTGGGCTCAAAGATTGAGTCCTGGGTGAAACTGATGATCGACGCCAGTGTCGGGACTTGGACAGAAATGCAGGCCCTGGTAAAGATAATGCACATCCAGCGACAGGCTGGAGACAAACTAGCAACTAACATCGGAGGTTCCAGAATCCTCTGGGCATCTTTCTTCCCATGCTCCGTACAGTCTTCGGAGCTTGTTCTAACCCTGGCTGCCAACTATAACTCTTCTGTCTAGGCCGTCATGCTTGTAGCTGCAGAACCTACGGGATACCCCACTCCACTGGTGTCCCTCGACCCAGTCACTTTTCAAGCAGGCCTGGGTATCTCGTAATTTGACAGGGCCACAATGGTCACAAGGATGGACATCTTGAAACAATTCAATCAACTGGAGGATGCCACCCAGGTGTACATGAACACCAACTAGCTCAAGGTCCCGAAGAGGGACCCAAAGAGAATGAAGATAGATATCCCCCGCTCTGAATTCAAGGAGAGCATCCAAATAGGGATGATAGCATTGGCCCGGGTATTTGGGCAACCCTCCGCCCAGGAATTTGCAAAATGGATGTACTATTTCCTCCTGGGTATCTCCACTAAGGGAGAATTTTTTGACTAGGCGACAATAATCTCCAATCATGTCGACTCCCAGTTCCTGCAGTTGAACGAGAAGAAGAAGTTCTACATGACTTCTTATGTTTTTTGGGCTTTGGCCCAATAGAGGCCCCACTATAATGGCCTGCTTACATATGGCGTTCTCGGGCTTGGCTCAGGACAGAAAGCACCATGGGACCATTTCCCACAAATTCAATGGGAGGCCAGCTTCCCCAGTTACTGCCGGGTAAATAATGCTTTCGTTTACTACCACTTGCTCACACCCACCCGGGATGCCGGATACCGCCTGTCCACTGAGGTGATGAAATTGGTTAGTAGTTATGGGCACTACTATATCCAATTCCAGCAGCATACATACATTAGGGTCATCGGCTTCTCTGGGAAACCCTACTTGTTGCCCAAGCATTGTGGGGACAAGATCGTGCTGCTAGAATATTACAGACAAATGCTGGAGCTGCATACCTTCTTGGCCCACAAGAAGGTCCCAAATGTCTCGTTCCCAATCTCCTGTGGGAACTACACCTGCAGTCTGGCCGCCGCGAGAGAGGCAGACAATGAATTGAAATGTTATAACTTGCAGGAATTCTATCTGGCGCGAAAGAAATTTGATTTGCATGGCTGAATTGCAACGGCACTGCCCCGGGCTTCGGAGCCCCACCAAATACACATGGAAGACTTTTGGGAAGATTACCAGGATGATGTAGATGTCTGGAGTAGGCACTATGACAGGATGACAGCTAGAATGATGCAGGAACTAAAGCTCCAGAGGTTCCTGACGGGTTTCTCAGACACCGCCCCCACCACAGACCCCCAAGTACAAAGAAAAGGGGATTGACAAAATGGCACTGCTAGCAATGAATTGGGCCGCCCAGGAGGGGCCCATAATTGAAGACTTCACCCGAGAAGTAGTGGAGTGAAGCCACGCATACTTCAAGAAATCTTGCCCCGGGAGTACTCACCGGGCAGCCCAGTCGGCACAGGGCCAACTCCTCCGCCGGTGCCAAGATTGACCCCGGGGGCCGGGACTTCCGCACAAGGAACAGACAAGGGAAAGGGGATAGCAACAACACCGTCCATGCAGGAAGTCCCCATTCAGGAGCAGATCAAGCAATCTGTGGCGGCCTCCCAGCAAATGAGGGAGCAGTTAATTACGAGGCTGGCCACTCCCCCGCTAATGGCAGGACCAATTCGTCCTCCTTCCTCCTCGTCACTGGCAGCCTTAATGGTCAAGGCAACGGGGGTGGATCCCACGGAGGCAGCAGCAATTGCCAATGCGGGGCCGCCTCTAATTACCTAGAGGAAGAGAAAGCATATCAAACAGCCCAAGGCAGAATTGGCGCCAAGGGCGTCCCTCCCCAAAGAAGTAGAAATCCTTTCTTCCAGTTCCCCAGAACCAGAGAGAGAAGAAGAACAGGCAAGCGTCCCAGCCAATCCCCCTACGGAAGAAGAATTTGACTTATTTGCAGCCGATGAGTTTGAAAATCTGCAAGGGGGCGACACACAAGCGGAGACAGAAGTCCCAGAGAAAGAGCAAGAGGCTGTGGATCCAGAAGACCTGGAATAAAAGGCTGCAGAACAAGAAGAGCAACAGACAGAAGAAAAGAGGCCAGAACCGGAGATTGTTCTGGGGCCCAAGCAGAGCAAGGTCCGGTAGTGGACCAACAACCACCAAGTGAACAGATGGCATTTGCTGGGGAACCCGGACCCGGACCTTTGGGATCAATCGTAACCCCAGCTGCCGCGTTCCCGAGGCCACTCCCAGGGGCAACCTTTGGGCAGGTCATCACAGTAGCCCAAACTCTGAATCTCGGCCCGATACCTCCCCTATTGCCAATAGATGAGAAAGAAGAAGAGAAGCATGAAGAAGAAATCCCTGAGGAAGCCGACCAGGGTCCAGACACATCAATTGACATCCGGGACCAGGCTGAGGAGATAGAAATCAAAAAAGAGATTGCTGCAGAAGAAGTACCGGCAGGGAGAGGAATAGAGGAAGTATATGCTGAAAAGGAGCTGCCGCCACCGGACACCGGGAGAGAATATGAAGAACAAACTCTGGCAGGAAGGCCACCTCTCCCACCTCCATGGCTGGCAGAAAATAGAAAAAGAAAAGCCCAATCCACTCTGACAGTCCCTCTCTCCCTGGCCGAAATGATGGCCTTAGCTCAGGCCCTGCCAAAAGCAAAGAAGGCCCGGACAGTTCATACCCTTCGGACTGGGCCGGGCAGAGAAACAGCTGCAGTAGTGGCAACGCCTCCCCCAGACGCTGATGAAGCGACCGCGGATCCCGCAGATTATAATATCGCAGAGGTATCCTTGGGAAAAAGGGGAAAGCATGGCGAAGTAGACCTGCTAAAGGAGGCAGCAAGGGCAGTGGAGGCCCGATATGAAAAAGAGGCCCAGAGGCTCAAGGTAGAAAAAGAGAAGAATGCAAACCTTATGGGGTTGCTTGTTGAGCTAGCCAGACCCATCAACGCCGCCCCTCCATAGACCTCCACAGTAGAGGAATTACCGCAGAGTGACATAGACTCCCTGCGGGTAATGAAAAAGAAGGCCCAAGCAGCAGACGAATGGGTCGTTCTACAGATAGGAAACACTCGGCATTTCCTAGCATCCACTCTCCCAGATTTATATACGGCCCGGCAGGTTATTCACCAGGCAGAAGCACTGATTGATCAATGGGAGAGTGACGCCGAGAATTACCAGGCGTGGAAGGTAGAACTCGAAGAGCTCCTCACCCTGGGGGAAGACATAATTTTTGAATCCAGAATTCTGGGTGAGGAACCATTTGATTTCGTAAGGGCTCAGCACTCCAGACTGGACCTCACATTGGAGGTAACCAAGCAACTGGTAGAGTCCTTACAGGAAAAGGTAAATACAGTGAAATATTCTTCCAATTTGTACAAGTCATTTGTAATAAAGGCTTCCAGGGTGGATCCCCTTAATACAGATACTTATACCCCAGAGGAGTCAGTTTTGGGGAATTTTGATGAAATGATGGCATCTCGGTATCAATCCCCGGAGGGGATAGATGGGGCCCAAATGACAAAACTTGCCGAAATGGTGCTTAAAGGCCATGACGCCGCAAGGATGGCAGATGAGTTCAGAAATAATGTTCCGGACCTGGGGGAACTAGTTGATGTGGCCAGACACAGAAGGGCCAGCCTAAGAAAGATTGACGAGTATGGCATTTTTCGCCTCCTTCAGGCCTTCAACGATAATAAGCAGCCTTGAGCAATTCTCCGGGAACCGGGGAAACTTGAGTATTAATTATTCTTTATTCTTTTGGGGACGTAAGTTCCCGGATCCCGGAGTCCCAGATCCAAAATTTTGTATTCTTTAAAGTGATCAGTGTCCCGGTCCCCGAGGCCGACCGGTCACTTTCAGAGGCGGTTAATAAAGACTGTCAGAAGGTAGTTGGCCACATTAAGAGGCATTGGCTCGGCAGTTGGTTTCTGACAGAGTGGTCTTCTCAAGGCGCTGTTCAAGGGTACACCTGGCACATTAGAGACAGGGCGTCGCATTTCCCATTTATGAGGCATGTAGCCTCGGTCCTTGAAGGGCCTATTTTCTACTCTCTTCTCTGGCCCTCTTCCCGAGGCCGATTCTTCCGATGTATATTCTTATCTTTTTCTTCTGACATGGCAGACCTATTCCGTCTCTAGGTATTTTGTAGGGTGGCGCAGGTAGTACCGGCCCCCGGATATCATATTTTATTGGAATGTGTAAAATAGGGTTAGGGTTAGCGAAGAGTTGTATAAATAGGCAAATCGACCCATTTTCAAGGGTCGACGAAATTGATGATTTTGTTGTCCATAAGAAATAGCAAAGTGATTTCTAGTTTTAGTGGCAGAGCTCAATGCTCCATTGTTCTGTTCTTGGTAGTTAGATGCTCCCCTGGAGCCACCATTGTATCACGCACCAGTGCTTGCTGGATTAAATATTAATGAAGAAGGAAGGATTCTTGGCAATGATGTTGTCAGCGTCCCTACTTCTGAGTTAATGGTATTTCATATTTTAACATTTTGTATGTCCTTTACTCTGATATGTTAAAGTATATTAACGACCTCTTTATTTTCGCTACTGATAAAATGCTAACTGATGGTTGTGTATTTCTTCGGTACTTAGTGTAGTCTTTCAGAGTATTGTTGATGTTCCGGACATTTCAGCATGACTGTAGTTAGATAAACATTTCTAACCCTGCAGGATCTTTTTCATTTTATTTGCTAAGTGTAGAATGCTCTAGGAGGCCCTTACCATACTGAATCTCCGGAGGAATGAGTTGAAGTAACCAGCTATCCCCCTCAAAAATAGTCACCTCTCCCAACCGAGCCCCGCACCGTCGTGACCCGACACCCAGGTGCTTGAAGGCCCAGAGGATTCATTTCCCCTAGACAACCTTTGCAGGCGGAGTTGGCCGATTTCCCCGGAAACCGGTGACAACTTATGACTGTTGGCGGACCCGGTCAGCAAAACCCCATCAACACATATCATCACCAATTCCTATATAATAAACCCTTCATAACCATTTGAAGGATCCAGGATTTCAAGCTCTCATGCGCCATTACTATGTTAGTTTGGTTCTATCATTCAAGCCATCTTGCGATCACACACACATTTCAATTAGCAAATTCTCAACGCTTCTCAAGTCATAGACACTGCCCACACCAATACTGAGCATCAAAAATAGCATTTCGGAAGGAATAGAGAGAGACAATATAAACTTCAAGCACTTTGGGGTTTGTATTCATTTGTTTTGCTTTCTTTTCTTGTTCATTTTATTGGTTATGCTTCAAGTTATTTATTTTAGTAGTATTTGTGTATTGGATTTATATCATTTATAAAACCTTTGCTACTAACCCTCACCTTTGGAAAGCTTGGGAACCATGAATCATGAAAGAGGAGGCGTAGAGTAGTATCAGAAAAGGAATCTCATTCATACTCATTAGAAATTGTTTCAAAAAAATTAGGTATATATAGGACATCAATAGTAGTGACTAGTTTCCCCTGGTGAGGGTGTCTTTCTATTTTTTCACTTTTAGGTTCACTCTCAAATTCATACTCGTGTGAATCAGTTTGGATGTCTTTGGATCTGCCCAAGTATTGTGCTATGGTCATGAGAATTTTTTAATCTTCTTTTGAACTACTTTCCTCTCCTTGTTGGTTCTCACCTTCTTGTACTGGTGATTATATTTTAGTTTCTTGTATTGATGTGGGTTGAGGTGGTGATATCTCAATTAATTATGTTCTTGGATCTATGAAGTAAGGTAGGTCAAGTATGTGAGTGAAAGTAACCAGCTTTCCCCAATTAGGATGTCTTCCCTCTTGTTCATTTTATTTTTCTTGGCCCAACTCATTTTCATGTGAATCATTATGTGCTCTTTTGTGGTCCAACCCTTGTTGACTCGTCAATGTTTCTTCGGCTAGTTGATTTTCTTCTCGGCTTTGGTGATATTCTTCTTGTGATTGATGTAATATTGGCTCATTTTGTTTGAAGGGACCTCTTAGCTGATGTGGAATGTATTGTTCTCCTTGGTAATCAGGATTCTTTTTTTGTATATGCAACAACCTTTCAAAGTATAAATGTATAATTTATGCCTCTTCTCCAGATTCGTCATCAGAATCTTCTACTTGATCAAATATAGGACCATCCCTAGAGGAAGGGTCAAATTTTTTTTCATGGTATCCTAGCCCCATTTTATCTTTTGGGCTTCTAAATTTTGTGTGTAAGGGCTCTATCAATCCTTTATCCTTCCCTAGGGGTCATTTTCCTTCATAACCCATTAGTTTCATGATCTAGTACCCTTTCTCGTATTTATGTGGGGATATTTCAACATGCTTAACTTCTTGATTATGTTCTTCTCCTCTATAAAGCCATGCAAAGACAACTTTGTCCTCATTTTCTTCTGCAAGAGAGGCACTATCTTTTACCATACCCACTCCTTCATGTATTGTTAATGTTTTGGTACTAGAAGGATTGAATTATGATGAGGGTTTCCCATAAGACCTAGGGGATGTAGGAAGATTAGTCATAGATGACAATGGATGCAGCTGGTACTCTTCCATTCTCATGTCTTTGATTTTTTATTTATTCTCAAAATATCTCATGATAGTTGCTTTAGAGATTTCAGCTTCCTGACCATTGGAGGCTTCTTTTTTATGTGGGACCATGTTGTCATCTTGTTTCAAGTTTTTGCAAGAGTACTATATGTTGGGATAGTGACTTCCACTCCATTATGTGGGAGCTTCACACACTGGTGATACACTAATGGAACAACCTGCATGTAATGGATCCAAGGCCTACCCAATAAGATATTATAAGCTAAAGGTAACTCCAGTACTTGGGAAGTTACATCTCTTTCGACTGGTCCCACCCCGAAGGGTAACACGACTAAACCTTTTGACGACCTCTCTTCTTCAGCATATGTCTTTATAGTTATTTTCCTTCTTGGATCTATAGCATGTTCTGGAAAGCCCAGTGTTGTTACAAGATTGAGGGTGTAGACATTCAAACCAGTGCCTTCATATATCAATACATGTTTGACTCTATGTTTATGTATTAAAACCTCTATGTGCAAAGGTTGGTTATGATGATGGTTTAGCAATTTATCATCTTCCTCAGAGAAAGACAGGTAGTGAGTGGAAGTAAGGTGACCCGCCATTTTTTGGAATCAATCAACATTAAGGTATTTCGGCATGGTTACCTCTAGAAGGGTAGTTTCAAGAATCTCCTTGTGTGTTAGGGAGATTTTGAGCAATTCTAGAATAAAAATTTGAGCGGGGGTTCATTGTAATTGATTAACCAAGTTGTAGTTTACCGTTGGGATTGATGACCAATTGGTTTGATTTTGAAGGGTTTTTTTTATGTAATGGGTTGTTTTTATGGTGAGGCTATCTCTTTGACAATAACCTTGGACTAATTTATCATCACTGCATTGGCAGATTCAGATTCTTTGTTATCCTTGATAATGATCACCTTGACTGACTGGTCACATGGTTCAAGAAAATGGATCACATTTTTTCTATTAGCATGGGTGTAGTTAACTTTAGATCCTTTGTTCTTAGATGATTCTCCTTGTTTGTAAGAGGGAAGAGGTTGTTTGAAACCCTTATGATCTCTATTCGAATGATGTCCACCAATGGTGATAGTTTCATTATTAATCAAGACATGTGTCACATATTTTAATTCCATGTATTCATTGGTAAAATGTCCTTTTTTCTTGTGATATTAAAAAAAATGGTTATAATTCCACCACTTAGGCTTGACTATTAGTTCCCAAGGCTTTGAGTCTGGTAATGTGATGATCTTGTTGGCCAATAAATTCTTCAATGTTGCTTCAAGTGGTTCTCCTAGAGGATTAAAGTTTCGCTTGGGTTTTGGTATCCATGGTACTTTGTCTTTGTTTGTGTCTTGGTTAGTTCTTGGAGTTAATGAAACATGTGGATTGTTCTTAGTATCCTGAATGCTACTAGATAGATTAAATATTGGATCTTTGGCCTTGAAATCTGATGAGTGAACAACCCCGTCATTGACCACATGTTTGTTCTTGTTCCAATATTTGTTCTTGTCCTTGTATTTTTTGTTGTTGGGATTGTTTTAGGGTTTATCATATTTATGCAAGGTAAGTTCACCCTTCTTCACAAGAACTTCTTCAATTCAAATAGAACTCTCTATCAATTTATCAAAAGTGACATAAGTTTGCATTTGGAGTGTGTAGCTCATTTCAGTTACCAAGTTACGGATAATGATATTTATCTTCTCTATTTCAAGAATTTGTCTAGGATACCTTGCAAATGTCTTTCTCCATCTTTGGAGGAATTTGACAAAAGGTTCACCGTTACATTGTTTGGTGTTACACAGGTTCAACATGGTTACGATGTGTAACATGTTATAGGAGTATTGTTGGATGAATTTTTGTATGAGTTTGTCAAATGTCTAAATACTTGGTGAGAGCTTAGTGAACCATTCCAAAGCTTGATCTCTGAGGCTTCAAGGAAATATTCTCTTTAGGTATGCTTTTTCATGCATAAATTCCATGCTAAAAGCACACAATTCTCTCACATGATGTTGAGGGTCACCATCTCTGTCATATTTGTCATACTTTCAGACTTCAACTTTGGGAGGTGTATAGACAAAAAATGGAAGAATTTCCATTTTGGATTGGTTTAGCCCTCCAATTAAGTGGTTTGGGGTCATGTCAAGCACCTTGAATGGATCTCTGACTTGGATCTAGCTTTTACCCCTATTATGCCCCCTTTTCCACTTCTCTCTGGCCTATTTCAGGCACCCTGATCTACAAATCTGAGTTCCTTGACCTTGGGGTCAAGGTCAACCTTCTAGTTCAAGGTCTACCTTGACCCTGACCTAGGTCAAGGTCAACTTTGACCCTGACTCAGGGTCCAAATTTTAGGTTTCTGGGGTTTTTGGATGTCAGGCTTCGGAAAGATTTAATTCCCGCTTCCGGGTCTATTGTTTCGGTATTCGAGGAAACAACCCTTGAAATTATATTTAATATAGGTCCACTTCTAAGGGTATAGGTATAATTGGAATTTAATTATCCTATGTAGGCCTCTCTAGAAGATTGTGCCCTAGATTTGTATATAAGGAAGCTTTCTCCTCTCATTTTCTCTAAGCATAAGCACGAACCATCTAAGACTTGAAAAAGACAACTCTATGCAAGATCTATTGAATAAAGCATCTACTCTCAAGAATTCAAACATTCAAATACATTCAAGCATTCAATTCATCAAGGAGATCCATTGGTATCCATTGAAGGATTCAAGCTCTATGGAGCCCTCTTGTTGAAGATTTCTCCATCCACATCCATGCAAACTTCTTCCTATTCCAAGATCCATTAAATATTGATGTTGAAGATCTACAAGCAATTTATTTGAGAAATACTACATTCTACATTCATTTGGTTCATACATACTTGTGGATCCAAGGATTTGAATCCACCACAAGGGTTTCTATACAATCAAGGTTAATTGGTTTATTTGCTTTGTTTATTTATGCAATCTTAATTATACATTAAGGTTAATTCCAAAATTAGGGTTTGACCAAGGCAAACCCCTCCCCCCCCCACCAAAAAAAAAACCATTTTTTTTAGGTACTGGTTTGGGACAGTGGGTTCAAGTGCAGATCTGGATACCCTTTTCGGCAGACTTTCAGGATCTGGAAACAAATTTTCCATCGGACTATGCGGGTCAAGGTTGACTTTCCATTCTTGGTCAGGATCAAATTTATATTCTGGGTTAGGATTGAATTTATGTTTTGGGTTAGGATCGACATTCTATTTTGGGTCAAAATCAACCTAAGCCAGATCCAAAAAAGATTTTTAGGTTTTCTCTGTCTCTATGTTTTTGTGCCCAATCTGGTTGCAGAACTTTTGGAAACTCAGTGCAGACACCCGAAAATAGTATTCTTCAGATCTATGATATTTTGAGTTTATTACATATCTTCAATTCATTTCAATTTAAATTCTTAATCAATTCAAATCTATTATATTCTTCATCCATTATTCGGGATTGTAAGACTTTCTTCTTTCTTCTTATTTCTGATTGATTGATGCATTTGTGCATTAACCATTTCCTATGGTTGATCAAAGTGGATATTTCCTTTGTGAAATTTGGGGCTATTAAGGGGATCTTATATTATCCTTAATACTATCAACATCAACACCACATTATCCTTAACATCCTTTACTTCTACACTATCAGTTTTCCATCTTACATTTTGGTGAACCTGCGATAGACAACTCTTTCTTTTTGGTGTTAGATTTACATTTAATGCTAGGTATTTCATACATATTAGATTATCCTTATTTTATGTTCTTGCATTTACATTTTCTTAGTTTAGTTCATTTACATTGTATTGGTGTATGAACTTTACTACCTTTAGTCCTACTTATAATATTTCGGTTAGAAGTTGCAGACTTATGGGTTCCTTTGATCCTGAGTCTTCCTCTCCTTTCCTTAGGATCCTAGATGAAAATTTGATCATTCATGATTCCAATCCTTCTACGAATCATAAATATTCTCGCTCATCTCATGATGAGGATGATGCTTTAAGATTTCCTACTGAACAATTCCAAAAAATATCAACTGAACTTGATAAAATGGGAAATTAGCTTATTTAAGAAAACCACAATCAAGATTCTATTCAAGATATAGAGGCTCTTAATAAATTCCTTTGTGATATTAATCAAGGTGTTAATCTCTTTTGTGGTATTACTCATCTTGTGCATTTAAATTTTAAACCTTTAGCTCAAGAGGCTCAAGATTTAGGATTTACTCCTCCCGTCACTAGTGTGGGACCTTCTTTGGTTCCTTTACCTAGTAATCCTACTTACACTCTTTCTTTAGTGACTACATCTCTTACATTATCCAATCCTCTAGCTTCGAATCTTCCACTTCAATCTCTTCCTGTGAGTGTTCCACCGGTATCTTTACCTACCCCACAGCCTTCATACCATAGTGTTCCTTTTTCTTATTCCAATCCTCTTCCAACTGTGGTTCCAAGTGTTTCACTGGTTGTGTCTTATATTCCTACTACTTCATACACTTTTCCTAGTGTTCCTAATGTTTCTATGCCACCTATTTCTTCTAATGATTCCACAATCATTAGTTTGGCTCAAACTATGTCATCTTTACAACAACAACTTGCATCTCTAACTCAATCCAAGTTTAGCACTCCTACATGTGACATGGGTAGTCCTTTATCCCTAGACATTATTCATGCTCTTGTCCCTTAGTAAGCCAATATGCCTCACCTTCAGAATTACAATGGTAAGGGAGATCCTTTCACTCATGTTAAAACATTTCAAATCCTTTGTAGTGACTATGATCATGACCATAGGATTTTGGCTAAGTTGTTTGCTAGAACCTTTCATGATAAGGCCTCGCAATGGTATTGTTTTTTATCCCCTTATTCTATTGATTCTTTTCCAAAACTTGCTAATACCTTTATTCAACGTTCCAAAATAACATTGGTTCACAAGTTTCCTTAACTGATTTAATGCATTGTAAATAGAATAATAAGGAAAAATTGCCTGAATTTATTGGTAGATTTAAGCATTTGTATGCTAAAATTTATTATCTTGTTCCTAATATTTATATTCAATATATGTTTATTTCAAATTTGTAAAAGGATATTAGGGATAAGATTATGCTTACTAAAATTACGTATTTTCAACAAATTTGTGCAGTGCTTCATCATTATCAATTACAAGTGAGTCAATTTGAGAGAAACACTCCAATGGCTCTTGTTCTAGTTGATAAGAGTGATACTGCTCCTAATCCCAACAATTTTCAGAAGCCTAACAACTATGTTAAAATAAATAAACAAGCAAATGCAGTTGCTGATCAAGTTGTTGTTGCATCTCACAATGTCACTTCTGCATCCATTGCTTTTCATTTAAATCATACGTTTACTCCTCTTTCTGAATCTTTACATTCTATTATGAGTAAATTTTCAAGTTCTAATATGATTACTTTGCCTCCTATTCGACCTCTTCTTCCTACTATGATGGCATCCAAATCTTTTGATCCTAAAGCCTTTTGTCAATATCATCGTTAGCATGGTCATGATACTTAGAAGTGTTATTCTCTAAAGCACAAGGTTCAAGACTTAATTGATTCTAATGTTTTATCTGTTGATAATTTTGATGGTAGTGGGAACAAATATATCTCTCCTCCTAATCAAAATCTCCAAATTTATACGAATCCTTTACCTACACATGATACTAATACCATTGTTCAACCATCTTCTGTGGATATTGTTTATGATTCAAATATGGATGATCTCAACCATATTGTTAACCATGTAGAGTGCGTTGGTTCATATCGACCTACTATTTAAGATCCTTTGCCTCCACCTCAACTTCAAATTCCACCTCAACCTAAATCAAAAACCTCAATCTAAACCTTCAAAACAACCTAAGGATAAAAGACCTTGGGAACTCTCGATCACCTTTGATTATTCTGAGACCATTAAAGCTCTTGATGGTCCCC
This sequence comes from Thuja plicata, assembly GCA_018584345.1. NCBI lineage: Eukaryota > Viridiplantae > Streptophyta > Pinopsida > Cupressales > Cupressaceae > Thuja > Thuja plicata. The sequence continues at coordinate 4,336,647 of MU228140.1, read as the reverse complement.
TTTACATTTATGCTAGGATTGCTAAGATACCTAGGCATGCTTTTCTTTTTTATCCTACTTCTTTATTCAATATCATCACTGAAGAAATAAAATTTATGAAGAACTTACAACATGATTATTAAGATACATTTGATGTGTGGATTCAAACTTGTAATGGTTTTCTCTATCCATCATTTGGTTCTATTACCTTACCTGTTGAACTTTGTGGTAAAGTTGTGGACACTACCTTCGTTTTTGTCCCTACTTTTGATCAATTTCAAGTTAAGTTGGGTTTTCCTTGGTTGACTATCATGCATGTTATTGCTTCTCCTATCCATAAGTATATTAAGTTCATTCATGATGAAGAGGTGAAAACTATTAATCATAGTTTATATCAACCTTCTAGGCCTAGGGATTGTGCTACCCTTGACTTCTTTTGGCCTTCATTACCTAATTCATGTCCTCCTCAGCCTGATAATCTTTTTTGTTCATATCAAGCCTATAAACATCGCAAGATTCTTGAGTTAAGCATGCCTTAGATTGATCTTAACAATGGTCTTTTGCCTACGCCTTCCATACATCCTTTATCCATTACTTATAGTTTTGTTAATCAAACTCCTAGTATCACTTTTTAGCCTACTGAGAGTCCTACTAATCCGCCTATAGAACCTGTGAAGGAACCGATTATTGTTTCGCCTGCTTCTCAACATATTTCAAACAAGAAAAAATTTAACAAATATGCCAATGAATGTCGTAAGAAGCGTCAGGCTAATGCTAGGGCCTGTGCCTCTATTCTTTGAAAATCTTTACCTTCTTTTGACCATCCTATGCCTGATATGTTGGAGGAAGTTAATGTTCATAATGATATTAAGATGAATGATTATGATGATTCTATTCACATCTTAGATTCTATTTCGATTAATCTTGATGAATAATATACTCTTGATTATCCTATTAATGCTAATGATGAATATGAGACTATTGATCATGATATTGATTTACCTCATATGCTTTCCACACAACTAATAATTACACCTAGTATCAAACATCATGATTCTTAAGAGGATCCTTGTTTGGAACTGGCTATTATTCTTACAGTGTTGAATATAGTCCCTCTTGCAAGTTTCCCACCTTCCCTAAATGATATAAACCAAGATGGGGAGAGTAGGTGATGCACTTGATTGGATTTTCCTTCATGATAGCCTTTTATGTGTTTACTTGTTGTATTGTGCTTCTCCCGTAATGTTTGTTAGATTCTTTTATACGACCCTTGTTACTTTGTTGGTGCAAGGTGATAAAGGAATTGAACCTATTGTACAATTCTTATATATGTATCTCTATTCTTCTATATATATTATTTCATGGTATGTTGTACTTGTACTATTGTTCGTAAATGTTTTCCTTGTGTAGTCCACTTGGATTTGTGACATGGTAGCACTGATTCTTTTTGGTCTCCATGTTGTGGTCCGAAAAGACTCTTCTTCGTAACTGTTACCCAAATTTTTCTCATCTTGTAAAATTGGCTACAGGTGAAGTAAAATGAGGCTCCCACAAGGGTTGAGCCCAGCCTGTGGAAAAGACCTTAAATTTTCCAGTCTTGGTCATATCCTTTGCATATCTTTTCAATTCCCTATTTTGCCTTGTCCATATGAATAACCTAAGTATGAAAATCCTAAGTGTTTCATGGTAAACCCTAGCCCGACCATTTCTCACTATGTTTTCCCATTACCTTTTTAGGTCACTTAGGCTCCTTGAAATTTCCATGTGTGCTTTTTATCATTTACCTTTAGTCTCTGAGTCGCATAAGGAAAAAGGCATATTCTATTTTATCCGGTGACCCAGAGGTTTCCCTTTTAGTTACGTATTCTCCCAATGTAAACCAAGGTTAATAAAGTATCATGAGATACTGCGACTAAGTGTTTTCTCAACCCATGAATGTAGCTTGAGTAAAAGCGGGATAAAGTTAAGTCCTTTTAAGTTGGGAGGTCTCGTGATTAACTGTAGGGGTAAGAATCCTTTATGAGACTTTGAGATTACTTAGTCGTTAAGTCTCCATTTCTCTGTGGTTAGGAGCGGGTTAAGTGAGGTCAGTGCTGATATAGGTGATAGTGGTGACAAGGAAATGGTAAACTAATGACAGGGGAACATGTGTCTTGATGGGCCCATGTTTCACACTCCTCCAGTCTCCAAGTCTCGTAACCACGACAGGATATTTCATTTTGTTTCGTGACTATAAAATCACCTTCGTCGCTAGGTCTCCAAAAGGATGCAGAGTTAATAAAAGGATAAGGAGATTGTGAGACTACATTATTGCCAAGTCTCATGATATAACTAAGGTTAAAGAGAATAGTTGGGAGATTCAGCGACAAGGGAGGAAAGGTGACCCAAGATTAAAACACGAAGCCCAGGTAGAGTAAAGTCATCTATGGCTACGTTTCAAAGTAAAGTCAGATTTTGATCTCAGCTATCGATGCAGATATCCACGCCAGCTGTGACCATTGTCATACAAATATTTCAAAAAATTCAAATGTCTTTGTAGATCATATTTAAATAGTTATGGCAGAGCCGACTAGAAGAGGATTAGATGGATAAGGGATGACCCTTCAAATATGGTCAATTTCTGGCATTATTCTCTACAAATAGTATGGTCGATTTGACCCAAGATGGGTTTCCTAATTTAGACCTCATTCCATGTATTTTCAACTAGTCTTCTTTCATATCAGATCCACGAACCTTTTCCAAAGATTTTCATTTATAGCAAGCTACTTTTCAAAAGATAGATCTGATCTTTAGTAGAGGATTCTAGAATTTGTTCTGACAGATTGGACAATTAGGGTTTCAATTATTTAAAGAAAAACATATTATAATGTAACCCTAATCATTTTTGGGGACTCCAAGCCTGCATGCTGGGGAGTATATATCAGTTTTGAGAGCTTTAGAGCTTAGAGTTTTCCTGACTTGGAAATTATCCGAGGCATTTTTTCTGCCCTCTGATTTCTGTAGTTTGTAATCTTTCATTGATGTTTAGATATTGCAAAGGCTTTTTGTGACATTTTTTCTATCCTTGGGCTTTCTTGTCTGAATCTATCTTACTAAGTTAGAGTATATTGAGTGATTTCTAGTGAAACATTGGAATCTTTGAGCCCCTCTTTCTTTTTCTATAGTGTGTACTATTGTGGATGATTTGATTTAGATGAGTTTATGGATATTTTATAGTCCCCTGTCATTTTGTCTCATTCATGTGCCAAATTGAAAAAATGGATGTCTACTTGCAGGTCATAGTCCGTGTCTACTTATAGTAAATATGCTATTGTTTGTGAAATCACTTCTTTCCCTGAATATCCTCTATTTGTCTCGGGCCTCTCTATGAAATATTTATTCAAGCCTATCTAGGAAGTTGTGTTCTTTTGTTCCAAGGTTTTCATGCTGAGATTAGTCAATGTATTATGATTTAGGTCACCTTCGGTGTGTCACCTAGTAGGATAATTTGCTTTCAGCCATTTCCCTTTCATGCATTCCTTCTATCCCTTTTCCCTCAAGAATTTAATTTCCTGTTAAGAAGCAAATTTGGGTGACATATCAAGAGGAACCGGCCTAGAATCCGGAGGTCTTGTCTTGGTTAGAAAAAGGTCCCACAACCTTGAGATGATTCCCATGTTACACTAGATTACCAAGACTACGAGAGCTTGGACAAAGGGTGCAAATCTAGGTGTCTAACAGTAACTCTTGCATTTTATTTCCTCCATTGTGATTGTAGTTCTACTTTCTTTGGGGAATGATGTCAATTCATTTGCAATAATATCATATCTATATATACATATTATCTTATGATCATACTAACCCCATGGTAGGTAGATTCCTTCTATGTTCTCTATATGTTTATGTGGTATTTATCTTGATTTGTCTTCACTTGGGGGCATCTCGTAGTGGAAACATAATCAGTGGATTTTTTTATGTTTTCGTCAAATTCATTGCTCCTGTTAAAGTGTTAGAAATGACTTTAATTTGGGGGCATATGCTCTACTCACCTTTTTGCACACACACACTTTCAAAATATTTTCAAAACTTAAAACTTTTCTCCCTTTATGGATTAGAGACTAATCCTTAAAGCATGGATTTTTACCTTATAGGATCTCTTGATCCCTCTAGTTTCAATTTACAATGTTTTGATCCCTTAAGGATAGAAGTTGTCCTTAAGACTGGATCTTTCTATGTTTTGGCTTTGCTCTTTTGGAGTAGAATATTCCTAAGAGTAAAACCTTGATGGGTTGACTAGTGAGTAGGCACATTCACTAGGTGATTCAACTCCATCTTTCTAGTTGCACTTTTTCTTTGTGTGATTCATAATGGGACATAGGTTCTCATTGGGTGAGGTAATCGCACCCTCTCTCCTTTTCTCTTTGACTGGTGATGTCTCTCTTATCATAATCTTAGTGTTGATAAAGACTTAAGTCCCTAGGGGCTTGAGGATTCCTTTGTCCCTTTTGATTTCAATAAGATTATCTTTTCTTTATGATCTCCTTTACCAAGAGTTTGCATCGAGTCCATACTCTTGCTAAAGTGGGGGCTAAATGTAT
>MU228140.1:4321833-4332041 GCA_018584345.1 Thuja plicata | reverse complement strand
TTTATGATCTCCTTTACCAAGAGTTTGCATCGAGTCCATACTCTTGCTAAAGTGGGGGCTAAATGTATAGTCAGAAAATGGAAGCACTTCCATTTTGGACTGGTTTATCCCTCTGAGTAAGTGGTTTGGGGTCATGTCAAGCGCCTTGAATGGGTCTCTGACTTGGATCTGGATTTTACCCCTATTCTTCCCCCTTTTCCACTTCTCTCTAGCCTATTTTTGGCACCCTAGTCTACAAATCTAAGTTCCTTGACCCTATCCCAGGGTCCAAATTTCAAGTTTCCAAGGTTTTTGGATGTCGGGCTTTGGAAATATTTAATTCCCACTTTCGGGTCGGCTGTTTCAATATTTGAGGCAACGACCCTTGAAATTATATTTAATATAGGTCCACTTATAAGGGTATAGGTCTAATTTGAATTTAATTCTTCTATGTAGGCCTCTCTAGAAGATTGTGCCCTAGATTTGTATATAAGGAAGCTTTCTCCTGTCATTTTCTCTAAGCATAAGTACAAACCATCTAAGACTTGAAAAATACAAGTCTATGCATGATCTATTAAAGCAAGCATCTACTCTCAAGAATTCAATCATTCAATTCATCAAGGAGATCCATTGGTAGCCATTGAAGGATTCAAGCTCTATGGAGCCCTCTTGTTGAATATTTCTCCATCCACATCCATGCAAACTTCTTCCTATTCCAAGATCCATTCAAGACTAGTGTTGAAGATCTATAAGAAATTGATTTGACACATCCTACATTCTACATTGTACATTCATTTGGTGCATACATACTTGCGGATCCAAGGATTCAAATCCGCCACAAGGGTTTCTATACAAGCAAGGTGAATTGGTTTATTTGCTTTTTTTATTTATGCAATTTTAATTATACTTTAAGTTTAATTCCAAAACTAGGGTTTAACCAAGGAAAACCCCTCCCCCCCANCCCCCCCCCCCCCCCCCCCCCCCCCCCCACAACAAACAAAACCATTTTTATTGCAGGTACAGGTTCAAGTGCAGATTTGGATACCCTTTTTGGCAGACTTTCGAGATCTGGAAACAGATTTTTGTCAGACTGTGCAGGTCAAGGTAAACTTTATGTTCTGGGTCAGGATCAAATTTTTGTTTTGGGTTAGGATTGACATTCTATTTTGGATCAAAATTGACCTTAGCTAGATCTGGAAAAGATTTATGGGTATTCTCTGTCTCTATGTTTCTATGCTCGATCCGGTTGCAGAACTTCCAAAAACTCAGTGCAGACACCCGAAAACAACATTCTTTAGATCTGTGATATTTTGAGGTTAGTACATGTCTTCAATTCATTTAAATTAAGGTATTAATCAATTCAAATCTATTATATTCTTCATCCATTATTTAGGATTGTAAGACTTTCTTCTTTCTTCTTATTTTCGATCGATTGATGCATTTGTGCATTAACCATTTTATTATGGTTGATCAAAGTGATATTTCCTTTGTGAAATTTGGGGCTAGGAGGGGGATCTTATCTTCTCCTCAATACTATCAACATCAACACCATTTATTCCTATAAACATTTCAATTTTAAATTGACAGGAGGAAATGGTGGCATGTATAGATTTATGTCGAATGGAAAAGGACATATAGACTCCAGTGAATACTTGTTGAAAGATCATTCCTTTGTTTTCTTCAGTTCTCTGAGTCATATCTCATGTCTTGCTATTATTGGTTGATAATAGCAATAGGAGACTCTTCCTTGTGTTGTATTAGTCTCTCAATATCAAAATCTGGAGGAAGCTTGACCCCCATGGAGGCTAGATGCATGAAGTACCTATATTTGTCTAGATGCACGAGCATTTTCATCATCTTTTGGAAATGTTTTTCTTGTTAAAATATTCATATTTCTTCTTTAGTAGGCTCCTCAATCACAAAAGAACTGCTACTATGGTGGCTCTGCTGACCCTGACTAGATCCTCAATCAAATTCTGACATGTATTATTCATTGTGATGCTCAGTATGAAGTGATTGATATTGAGGACTTGAAGTTTGTAGTAGGGGTATTGATTGATGTGTGGATGACCTTTCTTATTTTGGATTCTTTGGTGTAGATCTTGATTTCTCATGTGAAGAGGGTCCACAAGTAGAATCATTGAAACCCTTACCCTTTGGATTAGGATTAGCTTTTTTCATTGGCTTCTAGTTTGTACTGGCATGAAATTCAATGAGACTGAAAGCTAGATGTAGCTAGATGAATTAGGTCAATATATGGTTGCAGAAGTGATGACTTGTCTCTATAATTGATGAAATATGACATCTTGAAGATTGATGATGAACTTGGTTCAAGGTGTTAGAGTTAAGGCTTGATTGCCTAGATAAGGGACACTTGTGACCAAATTGATTAGGATATGATTGATGGAAAGATGGTGAGACTAGTTGAGTACTCAAGAAAATAGGATGATAGAATGAGGTAACCAGGATAAATCTCATGGACACTAATCAAGATAGACTGAAGATCCCGCTGGACAATTGAATCGAAGGTCAAATGACAATGTCAAAGGTCACAATCAGACTCTGGAGGTCAAATGATAACAAACTGATATAATGAGAGGTAGCTTCCGTATGATAATTCTCAGTGTCTGGTACAATAAAATGGTGGAAGCTATAGGTTCATACGAGGAAACTCATAGAGTGATACGATAATGTGGTAAAACTGACTATTGACCTTGAAAATTATGGCTCGTATGATAATTATCACCCAATGATATGATATAAAGAGGCTATCATACAATGAAATACTTGTATCGCATGATAAAGCACAAGTCCATATGATGAGATACTCTCCAGGATGATAAGATGTCAGACTAGATAGTTTGCCGCTTAGTTTTCAAGAAAATTTTGGACAAGTTGGAATGTTCTTGGGGTAATTTTGACAATGCCTGAGTGTGTTTGGGTAGATTTTGATAGGGTTTCAAGTGCTAATAAAACACATCAAGCACACAAGTATGGGGAGATCAAGCACATTTTTTCCCTAAAGGCAATTTGGCATAGTATGAAAACCCTCGCTCACAGACTTAGGCACACTTCAATAGGTAATTAGAATACAACCATTGCCAACCACACAATGGATTAGCAATGTCATCTTATCCAACTCCAAATGCTTAGGAAGGCATGATATGGTGAGTTCCTTGGGGTGGTTACTATCCTCCTTGCACTTGGATTCTCACACTTTCGGGGGTGAATCGGGTAGGTTTTACACTAAAGTTTCTAGTTTGGAGCACTGTTTAGTGATCTCTCATGATAACCATATAAGGCAATGTAGTCCCACAAGCAGGATTGAGGCCTATATCCCTAAAATACTAGGCATGAGATACCACCATCCTTTGAGACTTTAATCTCAAGAAGGCATTTTTATTTTACAGTGGGGCAGAGTAGCTAGCTTTGCTTGTTCCCCACTTGGGTTATTCCTAGGAGATAATTTCCTCAACCGCTAGGCCCTTTGAAGGTAATGCATGAAAATGAAGTGGATAGAAAAGATTGAGGTAAGGATTTCTGATTTTCCCTCAGAGGAGAAAAGAGCATAATTTCCTAATCAACCCTTGTGTCTCCCAAACATGCCAAAAATGCATACATTCACCATAAGACAGCTTGCATATGAAAATCTAAACACTTCTAGGCTTCTAATTTTCCCAAAAAGGGAAAAGAGCATACTCCCCTAATGTTCTACTAGTCACAACCAAACAATATCCTAATTATCTAGGTGCCTAAATAATTAATAAAGAAGACACAATATTAAGTGTACATAATTAGGCAACCTACAATGAAACCATTAGTAGTCTTGGTTTGATTATAACGCCCCACTAGGGAACCTAGGAGAATTAACTTAGAACATGATACTAAGTTTGCATATATTTTTTTAAATGTTTACAAACAAAAATGTACACAATGCGGAAGCAATAATGAACACATGTCATACACATAAAAGAAACTCAACATAGATTACAATCTCGAGGGTTCCTTGATGTATAATTATATTAAGATAATTACTCTACTAAGGAAGGACAATTAAATATAGATACTGTAGGAGAACAATAAATAAACCATCTCATAAATGAATACATAAGTACAAATGTTACCATAAGGTAAACTCATGAAACCGTATCCACTACACAAGTCGCAAGGTATGTGGTAATATCAAATACAAGTACAATACAATAACCCATGAGTATCACATCTGATACAACTGATACAATATGCAACACATGATAGATAAGAGCAAGTCTCCAAAATGAAGGACCAGAAAGTACAATTGCCACAAGGACCATCCAACACTAGTATGGTATGTCATAGTCTAAAATGGAAAATGAATCACTACCACTCGACCTCGTGGAACCAAAGGTCCACTCCCACCTTGTCAAGGAGATAACATCAGACCCCACTCGGACATCAAACACATGAAACAACAAGGGTTAGAACTAGGCAAGGTCTTGAAAGCTCTCTATCTCAAGAGGTACAACTAAAACTGCAAGGTATACAACTAATCTAGAGGTAACCGATACAAGTAGGAAAACCTAGGGTGTATATAGGGAAGTGTCATTGCATACGCCTAACCCTTGAGTTTTGTCCTGGCACCCTCGCTTGACCCCAACACTCAAGTGACCATAAGCGGCTCAAAAATCCTTCCATACAAACAAAGATTCTAACCATGCAAGACCTCAATCAAGCATATTCTCCTACTCCCATCCTATTCTGGACCAGCGCCAAGGCATGGGTGAGAAACAAAAGACATCTTATTAAATTCATTTTAAAACCCCCATTTAATGTATCATATTTTCACTTAATGAAGCTACTTACAATAAGTGATCCTGACAATCACTTGTGGGCCCCGATGCTTATTGCAAGCCACCCCCATCTATACACCTAGATAGCCTACTCTAAGCTTAGAAGTCATAACAATGTCTCATAAATCCAAAAGACATGACAATCAAAATTCAGTTCCATAAAAGACATCTGGAACTCAACTGGTCCTCAACCATAACATCGCAAATCCATATAGGTCCTCAAAACGAAACCTCGTAAAAACATACTCTCTCAAAGAATTCACAAAAATAATAAGCTTAGGAAATAAGGTTTGGTAAGAATAATCGTGACCAAGTCAACATGACAAAAGTACTGAAGATACACGTCACATAAACAAAAAAAACCCCAAGCCTCTGTGTACCATTCCTATAGTCAACGTAATTCTCATAAGAACAACACCAAATAATGCAATATACACTCCAAACAAACAACTCATAATGTAAGTCAATAAAAATATGCCAATTATTTCCCATTAACTCCCTTCGCCAATTTTCTTAAACTCAAATATACATAAAAACTATATACTTTTTTATTTAATACAACACTTGCTAATGAAAACTATTAATATTAATAGATATAGATATTAATTACTCATAACATTTATTAAATATTAATAATATTTAAAAAAACTTAAAATAAAACTTTATTATATTAAATATAATATAATATAATTTATTTTATTTATTTGTATTAAAAAATAATTTATATTTTTTAAAATTTTAATAATAAAATATTATTCTAGTATCTTTTTCTTTTAACTTTTAATTAAGATTTTCGATGGGGGGGTATTCACCCTCCCCACACGCTACCGTCGACAGTACTGTCATTCACACGACAAACACAATGTTGTCATTGATATGCGTTGGTGCATTAGAAGGTTTCTTGTACAGTCTGAGTGTGCAGACTTGTATTGCGATTCCTAAGGGTTATTGATCGAGGCATCATGACCGTCTGCCATGTCGCATCTCATATTTTTAAATGCGTTGGTGCATTAGAAGGTTTCTTGTACAGTCTGAGTGTGCAGACTTGTACTGCGATTCCTTGTCGTAGTAGTCATATGTCGTGACAACCCATGTTGTCAGGGGTGCGGGTGGGCCTCCCCCCCCCCCCTCACATTTAATTTTTTTTTTTTNGGGTGGGCCCCCCCCCCCCCCCTCACATTTAATTTTTTTTTTTTTTTTTTTTAAAACAAAAAAAAATAAAAAATAGACAATTCAAAGATAAATTTTATATTATTTTTAATTTTTAATTTTTTTTCCTGAAAATAATTAAATAAATTCACCAATGTGGGTATTTTTCCAACCACTGGTTTAAAAAAAAAATTAGAACAACAACAAAGATTAACTTATATATATACACTTCTAATGAATTCACCCACTTTATACAACAATGTATATGATTTTTAAAAAAAAAACATATCAAAGAGGGGTAAATAGATTTTTAGGAAGAACGAAAGGGGGTCTTTTTTTTAATAGCCATACATTATAAAAAAAATTAAAAAATTAAAAATAATAATATGCACTGTATAATATTGATCAAATATTTTCCTAGCATGAATTTTAATCCTACTAATTGATTTTCTTGCATATTTGAGCCTAAGGCATGAATTTTAAACTGACTAAGGTATGATTTAACGATCACGAATAAGGAATCAATACAAATCTGAGGCCCAACAATAATTTGGTAAATATACAAAGTTTTCTCATATATGAAGGAGTTTTTGCTCAGATTTGAATACCCTAACAATAATTTTGTTGCCTAGATTATTCTATTGAAACCCTTAAGCCCAAAATATAGATCTGACAAAAATACAGGAAGGAAAAGTCATTAAATTGTACAACAACCTTATTCCTCTATTTTTAAATAAATAATCACACAATTTCAAACAAGGAAGTTTCAAACATAGGATCCCATCAATTTAGATGCACAGAAGACAGGGATCTGAAATGTTAGAATTATCAAGTTTCAAAATCCTACCTCAATAACCGATGAACAAATCTAATACAATCCCGAAGCAAGAAGTGAATCCAATATACTCTTAAGCTTTACAAAAATTCTTCAACTTCAAAATCCTCCCACCTAATTGAATGCCTCCAAATGGATTTCAATTCAGATATATAGGAAAATTAGGGAATTAGGTTTTTGAAAAAGTGCGACTTTAATTAAGATTTAAATTTTAATTAAAAATTAAAAGAAGCACTTTAATTTTAATTTTGAATTAAATCAATTGCACAACTTAACTTTATAATAATTAAAATGAAAGTCATGACTCAAATGCATGAGAATATTTTAATTAAATTAAATAAACTAATCATGCAACTTAAAGTAACATTAATAATTTAATTTGCACAAATAAATATGATTTATGAATTTAATATCAATTAAATCCCACATTAAAATAAAAATCAATAACTAGATTAATTAATTAAATATAAGAATTTAATTAATATTTAGTTTTTAATTAGCCATGTATTATATATATATTAACATTTGAATCTTATTAAAGGCGCAATTATTAACATTAATAGTTACCATAAATAATCATTTACTAAAAACAAGCCAAAAAGCATCACTAATCTAACTAAACCCATCATAACAGAAAAGCAAGTGAAAACACAAGAACAAACATACACAGAAAGGCTCACGAATCCAGAAAGGCTCATGAATCCACGTCACCTTGACAGATTTAGGAAGGGTATTCAGACATATTTTTGTCCATTCCTAGGACAAAATGTAGGCTTAGGATAGGGATTTACGACTGAATGTTGTCTCCACTCTTTTACCATTAAGACGTGTATAAGCATGCTCACCCCTACCAATTCAGGGAAGACGATGTCCGATACCTGCAAACCTATCATCACAAAGTCAAACATGTACATGCCACTATAAAACGAACAAGGGAAGAGACCAGTACATCGTGTGGATCTCACCAAAGCAAGTAACTACGACTTTGTCCCTTACCATATCAGACACATCAAATAGAAATGTAAAACATACATATGATCCATGTAAGCATAGATATAAGGTCAGTATGTCAGTAAAATCCATAAATACAAATAATATCATAACATGTGCATAATCGTCACTAAAGTAATCATAGTCATTTATCCATAACACATGATATCACTCACTAAAGAAAGGCTCATAATAAATAAAATCACCATGTAATGTCATACATCCCAAGAAACTCCAAAACTAAAACAACTGAAATAATCAATGCACACATGAAAATGTGGCGTAAAATGCACCCTGAAACCAAAAATTAAATCTCTAAAACCCTAGAATTTGTTCTTTGCCTATGATATGATAAAACTCAGATAATGCTTTTCACCATAAAATCGTATGATAAACTAAATTGAAGCACACAATGAAACTATAAAAGCTTTCCTATCATACGATAAGACTCATTAAAGTATGCAATAAAAACATGAAAGCTTGAATATCATACAAAAAAAGGCACATGCAAAATAATACATGTTATCAAAGAAAATACTCGTACGATAAAGTTCATAGGGTCATAGTATATTATCGTACGATAAACTATCCCAGATCATACAAAATTCTACAGAGATTTGGAAATCATGAAAAATATAATCATAAAGTGAGGCCAAAATCCAAATTCTCACCCCACGGTGGGCACCAAAGATGTGTGGGGTAAAAATGGTCTTGAACCTACAACACCAAAACTCAACAGATCACTATATTCAGGGCTAGCAACATGATAATCGAATCAAAATAATAAAATAACCCACTAAAACTGACTTATTGTTTCCTATTTAGGGTGAGTATAATCCATGGAAATTTCTCTCAGATTGTAAGCATATAGATTAGTGTCTTTACTGCCCTAAAATGGAAGATTCAAGTGAGAATGATGCAATGAATGCATTCTTTACTCCAATATCTTGATTAACCGTGTAAATGCTAAACTAGAGATTGGGATCCTAAGCTAGAAATGAAGCTAAATGCAAGATAAAAAATTAGAAATAACATAAGGAAAGAAAACTAAGATTAAGAAGTTAAGCTAAGAACAATGCATATTAAGAGCCAAGAATGATTTTAGAATTATGAATCTACTATGCAAATTGTGGTCTCTTTGATGAGTTAGGAGAAGCTTTTTTTATAGGAATCCCATGAGAATGAATGATTAATATTTGATCGCTAAGAGAGTTTGAGATTCATTTCTCACTCAATCCATGTGAGAAGTCATTGATTGGTCAAAGTTGTGTTTGTTTGTTTGTGGAAGAGACAAAATATCAATTTCCTTCTTTTAATTCCTTTTTAATTAGCATTTGGGTGCACACACATGTGTTGAATGGGTTCAATTAATTAAAAGGGGGTTATAACTTTATATTAAGTGATTTTGTTTTACCAATTTAATAGCCTTGATGCTAGGATTTAAGATTTAGTTGATGATTGATTTAAATATTGATTTAATTATGCTTGGCATGTTTCATCAAATTTTCTTACATAATTAGGCCTAGTATTTAAATATCTTTGATTAGGTTTTTAGGCCAATTAATCGAGATTAGGGGCTCTTAGTTTACTAGAGCAATTTTAGGTGATTACAAATAGAATGTGAATTCTTTCTCTTGAGTGAATGTTAATGCATTCCCTATATTTTAATAGTTGACTTTGGGATGTTTGTATTGGATTCAGAGTGAAGTGTGATTGGACAAAACTTATAATGTGCTTATGATAATTCTGGTATATTCTCTAAAGTGAGATAATAAGATCATGTGTATTCTTTGTGCTTGACATTCTTTGATAGTGGATTGTTGGGTGTGACAATGTATGTGTGTATGCGTGTATTGCACACACACACACATAATTTCTAGATCCAAACCTAGACCTTTGAAATTTGGACCCAGACTTATGGGATACACAACCAAGAAAAGTTCTAGGTATGTATGTACATGTGGATGTATTTATGTGTGTGTGTGTTTATTTATATATACATACATATATAGATACATACATACATACATAAGTTGTAACTACCTAGATTTGGTCTACTTCGACTATAGACCCTATTTTCCCTAAGTGTGATCATACCCCCAATTATGTTCAAGCGACCCTATTACTACTTGGCATAATTCTTTTGAAATCAATTTAATCTCCTAAAAGTGATCAAATCACTAAATTATTGACTTTTAGCCAAAATCAAAATCAATTAAATACATGGCTAAAAATGATTAATTTGCTAGGAATTAAATAAACCCTAAATCAATTGCTCACTTGCAAATAAACCCATTCACCTAGCCTAATTAATTTAATTAAAATGGCTATAGTCCCCTTAATTATTGAAAAGCAATAAAATGCTTAAATAATTAAATCCTATATATTTAAATGAATTATGTCAAATAATTCATTTCATTTATATT
>MU228140.1:4280755-4291601 GCA_018584345.1 Thuja plicata | reverse complement strand
ATTCCCCTAAACCCCAACCTAACCTATCTCAACCACTTCTACCCTGGGTTCTAACCCATCCCAACCTATTCTCCCCATGCTAATCTAATTCTAATCCTAATTCTATCCTAACCCACCTCCTAATGTTTTCATGTTCCATTAAGGAATGATTAAGGACTCCACCCACTTGAGAAAGTCAAAGAATCTCAAGATTCCTTCCTCAAGTCCACTTTCTTAAGCCACCCTCTTACACCTTCCCATGCTTCTTTAAGGCTTTCATTAATGCCTCATTAATGAAGATTCCTTAAGCCCATGTCTCCACTATGCCTATTGAATGCCCAAGGCATTTATTGCTCTTACACACCATTAATGAGTTTTTCAACTCTGTTAATGCACCTTGTCCCCCCTCTCTCTCCTCATTCTTCTATAAACAGAAGGCTTTTTTGAGAGCAAATAAGCCCTTACCTTATATTGAAAATGCTTTTTAGAGCTAGAATGCATGTTATTTAGATATTTTTCTCATTTTAACTCAAATATTTCATGCTGGGATGTATATGTCACTGAAAGAGGCATAATCTGAGGGCTATTATGTTGTTTTTCATACTCTTCCTAGTTAGAAAGAAATTGGTCAATTTTAGTGGATTTATATGCTCATCTAACCCCTTTTTCGCTAATGTAATATCCTATTGAAGTGTCGTGTTGCAGATAACATGTGCACATTTTAACACACATTTCGCGGTTAGGGAAAGAAAGAATAGAGTAGAAGGAGTGAAAAAGAGAGGGTGTTTAAGAATAAACACATGGTATACCAAGGTAATTACGTGAAAAATATGAGTGGTGAGATTGATAAAATGATTTCAGACCAAGAGTTATGATAAAATGTGCAATTTTGATGAATTTTCAGGACAAAAGGAGCAATTCTGCTTTTTTAGGAGGTGTCACAAAAATGTTACTGTATTGCATAGAACACTCTAGGTACCTTCAATTTGGTTCCTGATTGATCAAAAGGAGAACAAAAATGGATTTTCAGGTGCCTGGGAGGAGGTTACTGTATTTTTCTCATGTTTATGCATTGTTAGTTTCATGCTTTTTAGAGCTAGAATGCATGTTATTTAGATATTTTTCTCATTTTAACTCAAATCTTTCATGCTAGGATGTATATGTCATTGAAAAGGCATAATCTGAGGGCTATTATTTTGTTTTTCATACTCTTCCTATTTAGAAAGCAATAGGTCAATTTTAGTGGATTTATATGCTCATCTAACCCCTTTTTCGCTAATGTAATGTCCTATTGAAGTGTCGTGTTGCAGATAATAGGTGCACATTGTAACACACACATATGTATGTATGTATGTATGTATGTATGTATATATGTGTGTGTATTTGTTTGTTTGTGAGACTCCTTGTTGAAGGAGTTTTCTTTAGTAGTTTTATTTTTCCTAACCCAAAGCTATAAGAGGACGTAGTCCTGGTGGAAAAAATTAGGCATCATCTATATGGTTTTGGTTGTGAATGTGAGACGATGACCCTTGTGAGGGACTCATTTTTGCCTTGTTGATTGTGAAATCGCGATCAAGTTGGGTTGATTAACCTAAGCTTTAGCTATAGTTGAGCACTTTACATTAAATAAATATTGTTTTGCCCCTATGTCATGTGTTTAGTTGGAATGTCATGTGGCCTTTCTTATGGAGGTGGAGGTTGTTGAGCCTCCATAGTATGATTTCCTTACCTATATCATCCACTCATAGATCTAGTTCCAAGTGAATATTTAGCAGAAAATTCATCTATGAATTGATGCCCAACGTCCCAACACATCATTGCTAGATCCAAACCCAGATCTTCATGATCTATAGCTTGACTTATGAGATCCACACTTGGAATTAGTTCTAGGTCCTATTGAATATATATATATATATATATATATATATATATATATATATATATATATATAATTACATACATAAGATACATACCTAAAGCTCTACTATTATATATATGACCTATTAAATATCTTCACTCAGATCTTCCAATTGTAGATCCAGTTATGGGTGAAGATTTAACAGCAAATCCAAGCACAAATAGATGCCCAACATCCCATCATTTCCAAATCCAATCCCATAACTTCATGATCTAGACCCAAAATATGATATCCACACCTAGGAGAAGTTCTAATTGAATATGTATGTATTTATGTATATATGTGTATAAATGTATGTGTGTACTCACACATAAATACACACACACACCACACACACACACACACACACATGCATGCATACATACATACAAAAAAAACATACAACATACACACACACACACACATATAGATACATACATACATACACACATACACATATGGATATGTATGTATGTATGTATGTATGTATCTATCTATATATGTGTGTGTGTATGTATGTATGTTTTTTTGTATGCATGCATGCATGTATGTTCATTTGTATGTATTATATATGTATGTATACATACACACACACACATGTGTGTGTGTGTGTGCGCGCACGCGCACGCGCATATTTTCCACACATCAACTCCACCTGACTTCACAGGTCTGAGCATGCCCATATCCCCTATGATGGCTACCAAACATAGCACACTAGCCAAAATATTCCCTAGCCCAAACCCATAATGCCTTAATAAGGAATATTTCCTATTATTTTATTATTCGAGACTCGACTATCCTAATTGGTAGTATTTGGATACCTAGTTGTCATGTGTAGTTGGACCACGAAAAGTGTTTTAAATTTTAGCTTGGTTGAAAATTATCATTGCATTTAAATTTATTAATTTATTTTAATGTTAATTGTGGTAATTTATTATTCAAATGTTTTAATATGTCTTATTTGTATTTAAAATGAAGGCAATTGCCTAATTGGATGGTTGGGCCTCATTTGGGGAAATTCATTATTGATTTAAGTTTATTGTTTATTTTATTTTGTTAAAGTGAATAGTGAAAGTGGTTTTTATATTATGATTTTTGGCATTTTTACATTCTATCATTTTCTCTCCACAAAAGCTATACTACATTTGCAATTTGATTTGCTTGTTCGGAGTGTTTGGAATGAAAGAATTTTGTGGGCAAAGGCTTGTTGGATTTGTCTTGGGAAGATACCCTTTGATAAATAAAGGATTTGATCATCTATGGAGTATGTTTTCTTCATTTTTCAAATGTTCTCAAGTTGAAATAGGTTTTTATTGATTTCTCCCTATTCACATTCTTTTTTTACTCAAATGAATTTTATTGGACTAGTAATTGATTTTAGAATGATTTCTATGTTTATGCCGAGTGGTTTCATGCTTTTATATCATTTGTTTTGATTCAACAACCAAAATGATGTCCTTGATAATGTTACGGTACCCAAATTTTGTTGAATGGGTGAAATGGAAATTTTATTGCATTTTTACGGTTTTGTGTAGTAGGAGACCAATGAGTTTTCTCATATTTTTTATTGATTAAGTTTTAATTTTTTTATTTATTTTGGAGGTCCATCAACATATATGAATTGTGTAAAAAAAATAAAATTTGAGTGTTTTGATATGATATTATTATGTGAGATGATGGATAATATATATGGGATTTCATTCTTGGGATCAAATTTGATCCATATCACGATGTATTGGCCAATTAGGTTTGTGAGTATATGTGAAAATGATGATTTAATGGGAAAATGTGTCTTGAGGTTGGAAATGGAAAATACATATGGTATTCATTGTGGTTTTCATTCGATGTGTTTTTCTCATTCATTGGAATGAGATGAGCCTAGGAATGGGTAATAAAGTGGTCTAGGGAGTGGTTCCCAAAGTTACTTGCAGGCTTGAACATGAGGTGAGGAATCTCTTAATCAAGTGATAACTAAAGTAAAACTAGGGTGGGTTAAATTTAATGCCACAACAAGGAACCCTTGGAACAAAGGGTAAATTATGCACTTAACAAAAAAATGGAGACATTAAGATACAACATCATCTACAAGTGCAATGATAACCAAGATACATAAGCAAGATAATAACAACGATCCTCAAATGATCGTGCACAAGCAAAAGACTAGAAATCACAACCAAAGGTTCCAAGACAATTCATAGTATAAGCATGAGCCCCTGAGTCACATTCAAGCCACCACATAACAGATTGAACTTCATCCTCGAACGTCACATGCCGTGATTGGACCATTGTCAATGATCACCAATCAAGGTGACAAGTTCACCCTCGACGTAATCCAAATACTAGATTCATTTTATACCCAAAATAAGAAAAGCATTTACAAACATGTCATACCAAATCGGGAAACCGACTGTAAATATATGAAAAGCTTGTATGCTTATAGGAATGATTGTGTATCAATTTTTTAACACCAACATTTCAGATCACACTCCACGATCCATAATCAATATGAGAGAGTTCAAGGATGAAAAAAAATGAACTCTCTCTGCCTGATGATGGATCATGGAGTATGATCTAAAATATTGATGTTAAAAAATTGATACAAGGTCATTCCTAGAAGCATACGAGCATGATCATGGATTGTGGAAACCTTTTATCTTTAATTAATGAAAAGTGTCAAGAGGAAAAAGGGTATCCACTTATTATCCTTCCTAGTTTTGGTTCTCATTATGTCATCACTCTAGATGTATCGGTATTGGTGTGATCCTATCGGTATCGGCCGTAATATTGCTTCTATCGGTATCGGTATGCTAATGGTCACTGACAATGCAAACCATCAGTTATCACCAACAACTTTATTTTTTGGAATCATCAGTGGGGTTTTTGGATTGGTCAGTACATGACATGGTTTACACCAATTCTTTTTGGGAAACCAAGAGGGTTTTAGAGGAAAATAAATTATCTACACATTTGGTGCACAATCGACAACAAGGATGATTATACCGAAGAATGGTATATATGCATAATTGTTGTACAAATTGATATACAGTGATTTCTATAATATGATGATGATGTTATGTTATGCAAACTATTGTAAGCTATATGTATATATGATTTTGTATCGGTGAAATAAGAAGGACTATATCTCACAATGAACTATAATCTATGCATTTGCTGAAGCATGATCTTTAGTTCATTTTGGTATATCTAGTCATCATCATTATTTTTGTATTTTGGAAGTGAACCACCCCAGCAGTGAACCACCTACTGTATTATATAACCGATTACATAATACTTGAGAGCTAACCCTCTCACGTGTTTTTTATCATCTTGGGTTTCCATGAAAAAAATATCTGGTGTTTTGTTGCGGTATTTTTTATCTATTTCCTTTCCTACAAAGCTGAAATATGCTAAATGATAAAATTATTAAGTATTTTAATTTTTAAAAGGATATATTGACTCACCCCTTCCCTATCAGTATATAGTGTATTCAATAATTGGTATCAGAGCTTGGTCCTTTGGAAGAGTCTAACTGCTCGAAGAAGATCTAGGAGTTTGAACCCTTGACACCGACATACACTATGGATGAAAGTGAGTTCCTATCGATATACAAAGATAAAGAATAAGTTGAAGATAAAAACAAGGCCTTATCTAAAAATCCTCAATTGGCAAATGATTGTATCCAAAAATTAAAGAAGCATATCCGAAAGTTCAAATCTAGACACAAAGAAGTCAGTAGTAAGCTCAAAAATACAAATGAGACAATCACCGATATGAGATCCAAACTTGAAGAAAGTGATCAAGCCAAGAAGCTTCTGAATAATATAATCAAGAGAAAATCTGATGAAAACCAAAAGATTGAACAAGAAATCCTCTTTCTCAAATCAAATCGGGCTGAAAATAATGCAAACGAAGAAAATATGAAAATTAGCTCAGAGAAATTAGATGAGATTCTAAGTGTCCAATAATCATCAAAAGACAAAAAGGGACTTGGATGCGAAATCAGTGAATGTTCCAACAACAAAATTCAAAAAGATGACAAGAAGGAACTAGAAAGTCAAAATAAAATCACTTCTGAAGAATTGGACAAAGGTAAGGTTCCATCAAATCCTCAAGTAAGTATAAATTTTCACTCTTTCAATGGTCGATGTTTCAAATGTAATAGATCTGGTCATAAGGTTGTAAATTATAAAAGTAGATCTAACCCTAATAATGGATATTTTACTAGTAGATGCTTTAACTGCAATATCTTTGGTCACAAAGCTAGTCAAAGTAGGAACCTAGTACTGGAATAACAACTTTACTAGATATAAATATACATGTTTTCAACATGGTCATAAATCTAACCAGTGCAGGTCAAGAAAGAAGAAAAAGAGTAATAGATGCTACAATTATAACAAGATTTGATGAATTGCAAAATATTATAGATCTTTGGATGTTAAGAAGACAAAATCGACAAAGATTATTGAAAAGGAAGAAGTCAAAGAAGAAATGAAAAAGATTTAGGTAAAAAGGGAAGTCAGTAACTCCTGCACCAACAAACAAGTTTCAACCAAAAATTGAACAACCTCACTGTTGTTGGTAAGGGGGAGAAAATTTATCTTTATCTATCTCCTATCTGATAAAGTGGAAAACATAAAATATCAACTCCTTTTGGGAGGCATCAATTAATGAAATGAGTGGTGAATATTCCTCATGGTAAAGAAAATAAAATAAAATTAAGTGGACATACGACGCATTTAATGGTGCTTTATCTTAAGGTGACACGATAAATACGACAGGTCGCAACTCACTTCTTACATTGCAAAAAATGAGATTTAGAGAGTTGTGGTGTGAGTTGAAGCTAAGATAATAGTCTGAGAATTTTCTTTCTGTGCTTGAATTAGTCTCCACATTTACAATGGCATGGGCTAGAAACCCTACTCCTGGGCTTGTTGATGAAACCCAAGAACCTCATCCCATTTTCAAGTTGTGCCCTATCATTTTAACTGAGAATGATATGTTAGGATGTCTTTCCAAGATACCCCATGTTGTTGTTCTTCTAGAATATGTTCAAGTTGATCTAAAGTGCAAGATGAAACAATTCAGTAGGGACAAAATTACCAGTTTATGGGAAAAAAAGTTGTGTTGATAATGGTAATGCAAAACCCAAATTTAGGGTTTTGGTTGAGAAAAAGTTGCATGTGTTCAACATTTACCATGATTTCTACGAAGATGATGCTCGGGTAAGAATGTCCATCAGTAGGTTCCATGATGTTTTCTGCTGGCTTGAAAATGGTTTCCATTTGATCACAAAGGATGTAATGAAGAGATTCATCAGTCTCTATGACATTGGAGAAGTTCCAAAAATTAAAAGTTTCAAAAAAGATGAATAAATAAACCTAACCAGAGCTACACATGATGGAAGGTCTCTAAAGATCAACACTATTAATGACCTTGCAGTCAGATATGCAAAAAAGGTCATCGACTACAAGCTGTTCTACACTAACCAAGAAAACTCTGTGTCGACCACCGTGATTTTCATCAAGATTACTAAATCGTGAAAGGTACAAACTATGATCTTTGTACCCTAATTACATATCAATTTATTGAAAATATAAGGACAATTAAGACTAGCAGGAAAAATGTGAGTTTCCATTTCAGTTCCCTAGCTATTTGCTTGATTTTATATGTCTCAAATTATATTCCTGGAGAAGGAAGAGTAGTATGATCAGATGATACACTAGTTGCACACCAAATTTATAGAAGGTTAATGAAAAATGAAAGAATTGATGATATGGATGATAGATTCACAAAGTTCTTTTTTGTTATGCAGTGAAGAATACATCAAAGGGATAGAATTCCACCCTCTCTGATAGAAAAGTATAAGGATGAAATCACTTTCATTGTTGCCACCAAAAATTGCATCATGCAAGTGGGACAACCTATAAGGTAGAAATGGTTACCCTTGCTTGGGTATGAGATAATAGAACAAGTAGAGAGTCATGCCAAAGTTTTATTGGAGATTCCCCGAGATCTCACAAAGGAAATATTTGGTATTGCTGAAGATAAAAGCTTGGAAATTCATAGCAAAAAGTCCAAGAAGGAGGCGAAGAAGAAAGTAAAAAATATCTTGAGAAAAGTTAGAGAAGAAAATGATATTACAAAGAAGCAAGAAGATCAAATGTTGATAAGGAATACTATAAGTTCTTATGGTAACCCTACTGGTGTAACCATCGCAACTTTACCAAGTGACGAAGATGAAGGAGAAAGTTCATCTAAGAAAAGAAGAGCTACTAGATTAGTGACAACTACTACAAAGAAAGCGAAAGAAATAGTTACCAAAGATGTATCTGACATTGTTGATTTCGGTAATGAGTTGTGAGATAAATCCTCCAACAGTGATACTGAACAATTTAGGATCAAGGAGAACAAGAAAGGTAAGCAATTAGAGGAGAGTTTTGACTCTAATTTTGGTGAAAATCCATTGGATACTGGCATTATACATCTTTATCTGACTTCCATTGAAATAGACAGTATCGATAAAATGTTTGAACTGACATATGATGATGGAAAATATGCTATCATTGATTCTCTTCTAAAATAAAATGTTGATTAAAATAAATATTTGGAAGACTACAGGAAAACATTTCCTAGTTCCCCTTCGAAAAATTGAAAGAGATTAGGTCTGAAGCAAAGAGTATAGAAAGGGACTTTCTTGATATTATTGTTAAAGAAGTTTGTGAGGCTGTAATTAAATAAAAATATGTTAGAATTTGTTGTTGAAGTGAAGCAAGATATGGTATCTAATCTTATATCTCTCTCCCATAAATTGAATATATAAAAAATAAAGACATCTGCAGGACCGTCTACTTCTCAACGTTCTCCCAGCAAAAATGAAAATATCACCGAGTTTACTAACAATGATGTATATACTCTTTATCATAATCCTACTAATCTTGATATGCCTTATATCGCTCTAGTAGGATGCTCCACGTCAATTGATGAAGTGCCCACTCTAGAAGAAAAGATAGAGAAAGTGGAACAACTGCCATTGTAAAAGAAACCAAAAGTGGAGACATTATTAAGAATCCAGAAGCACCAAAACTGTCAGAGATGGTTGTACAAGAAAATAATGTGGTTATCATCTATGTTGAGGATAACAAAGAAGAAGATGTACCACTTGAAGAAGAGGTAGAACCAAAAAAGGATAGTGATGAACTAACGGAAGAAGGAAAGAAAGAAACAAAAGATGAAATTGAGATAACTAATGCTGAAGATAAGAAGATGATAAATGATGAAGGAGAAAAGAAGTATAAGGAAGTATTTTTATCAATATCCACCAACACTTTTGAGCCATAAATTGAGTTAACCAGTCATAGGTCTGATATCAAAACTAGCTCCCAGAGTTTCCTAAGGGACTTCGTCCCTTCCCCACTTACTATTCAACCGGTTACATCTTCCATTTTCATTGATTTCAACAAGATTAATACAAAACAAAAATTACAGATTGGAAAAACTATCACCACTTCTGCACGAGAAGAGCTATTGAGAGAATTTGAGGAAAGAGAAGATATTATTGAGGAAATTGTATTGGCTTTGCTTGCTCTTGTTCCAACATGCTCATTTGACTACACCTATTCTATCAAAGATAAATGTAAGTTATTGGTTAATGTTGTTAAGGACTTGACTACTTCAGTTAATGACTAAATCCTATTAAGAGAGGAAGAAACTAGAAGCGTTCCTTTCTACAATAATTTCAAAAGAATTTTCATGAATCATATTCTGATTTAAAGTATCTAATTCTTCAAGGCCAAGAACTTCTTGATGATGGTAATAAATTTTATCATTACACATTATAATAGTCAGTAGCTACATAGAAGATAAAGTAGATAATAGATGATATAGAACTTCATATCAAGACTACTTTCAGCTCCTGCAAGATCACCAATGATATGGATGGCTCCATTTGTCTCATCGATAGATCTCCTATAGAAGAAATTCTTCAACCTTCAACACCAAAATCATTCCATCACTATTCCACTTATCAACTTACATGATTTGTGTGTTCGATGCATATCACATCTTAGTAATGTTATGTTGAGTGCTCAAAGCTATTCTAAAGTTGTATCAAGAACACTTTTGGAAGCTGAAGATATGCTTACTTTAGTGCATGTTCATATTTTTAGGTAAAACAAGAAATTTCATAATGGAATGCAAACAAAGGAACATGGATAGAGGCACTTCAAAGTTGGAAAAAGATATTTGACATTGTTCAACATGATGCCTCTAGTCTGTAAGTATGTTTTCTATATTCTTAGTTTATAAACTATCCTTGTACGCCTTTCTCAAAAAGGGGGAGATAAAACAATTGGAAGTTGATTACAAAAACAATTTAAAAAAAAAAGCCAAAAAATAATAAGTTTAGAACAATATATCGGGGTATAACTCCCAGGGGGAGTTTTTGAAATTTTTGAGGACAGATCTGTTGGTCAACATTTTTTGGTTAGCAATTCAGTTATTTTTGGTAGTCCAGAATAATTATTGTTTTGCCATCAATGACAGAGGGGGAGATTGTTAGCCTTCTCAATTTTCATTTCCATTGATGTCATCACTCTCAATGTATCAGTATTGGTGTGATCCTATCAATATTAGTCATAATATCACTTCTATTGGTATCGATATGCTAACGATCACCGACAATGCACACCATCAGTTATCACCAGTGGATTTGTTTTGCAGAATCATCAGTATGGTTTATGGATTAGTCAGTACACGACACAGTTAATACCAATTATTTTTGGGCAGCTGACAAGTTTTTAGAGGAAAATAATTATCTACACATTTGGTGCACAACTAACAACAAGGATGATTATACCAAAGAATGATATATGTAGAAGTATTGTACAAACTGGTATAAAATGATCTCTATAATATTATGATGATTATATGTGATGCAAACTATTGTAATATATATATATATATATATATATA
>MU228140.1:4267211-4280647 GCA_018584345.1 Thuja plicata | reverse complement strand
ATCTCACAAAAAACTATAATTTATGCATATGTTGATGCATGCTCTTCGGTTCATTTTTGTATATCTAGCCATCAGTGCTATTTTGTATTTTGGAAGTGAGCCACCTATTGTATTATATATCCAGTTACACAATACTTGAGAGCTAACCCTCTCACATGGTTTTTCCCATCTTGGGTTTCCACGAAAAAAGTATCTAGTGTTATGTTTTGCAATAGTTGTTTTTCTATTTCCTTTCCTACAAAGCTAAAATATGTTAAATGATAAAATTATTAAGCGTTTAAAGTTTTTTGAGGATATATTTAATCACCCCTCCCCTCTCAGTATATTGGGTGTTCAATACACATATCAAATTACTTTTCTCATAGACCCTTTGGAAGTACTCATTGTTTTAAAGTAATCAAAATAGATGAGCTAAAATATTTATCGCATGTGCTAGATTGTTGATCATATTTACTAAAATATTGATCATATGTGTTGTTATGTGGCTCATATATTCCATTATGTGGCTCAAATATGTCACTCTTTGTAGAATATGTTCTAATTCAAAGAGCACATGCGCTACACTTTCCCCAATTACACAAACAAAAGTAAAAAAGCTAAGCTAAAAGGGTATTTTCACTCTAACAACAAGGTAGGTTTTCTGCCACCAACGTACAACATAAATGTAAAGCTTGGTCCACATCGGGGAGTATCAAATACACACAAATTGAGGCAATACTCACTTGATATAAAAAATGCATAAAACATAAAGGAAACCACTCCAATGAGCATAAATATCAAATACAAATACATGTAACAAATAAAATAGATGAAGGGAAAAATATTGAGCAATCAATGCTTAGTATCTCTATCGTTGGAGAGAGCCACCACCTATACATCAATCCCCAATAGGGGTAAAGTGAAATACCACCCTAAGATGTGCAACCCTCAGGCCAACCTCAGTGTGCTTGCAGTGATAGTAACCCTGCCACAAACACAAGGTATAAACACATTAAGAAGGGCTATCACACACACCATTCAAGTGCAATATCTTAGAGGATAGTACATAAGGTCCCAACATAAATACAAAAGCATAATACAATATCCACTGCTCAAAATCTACAAGGCTATAGTTCAGGGACTCAAGGTGGAGTATCATTACATGACTCATAGTAGCCCACGTAGCATCGAGTCTCAAGTCAATGTTCACAAGCAGAAAAACATAGATAGACATCTCAAGTCAATGCCCTTAGACAGAAATATATAGACTTACCTCAATTTTGCACCCTCATATGGACAGGTAGTCATATTAACTCTTATTAATATATTTTAACCAATTGATTTTATTATGTTTTCATTTTTTAAAAGAAATCCTTCATGTGTCATGTGTCAACCACTTGTGGGTTAGGATCCATGTAAAGAGCCATTCCAATATACTAACCAAACACTAGTCTCATCTCATTCTACAATGAGGCTTGAGGCAAACCAATGAAACAAAGTAAAAGTCATAAAAGACTCTCAAAGTCATAAAAATCAAAATAAAACATGGTAAGATCAATTTATCTCAAACAAAGAGTGCACATCCATCAGGATCCTGACATGACACACTCACTATCCTTCTGATGTGATCTCAAACACAGACACCACTAACTCAAGATGCGATCTCAAATCACACATCAAGCAAAATCCATAGAGGGGTAAAATGCAAACACACGTGCACGTAGCACACTCAACTAGGCACATTTCCAGGAGTATGAGTTCAAACACGAATTTGATACACACAAAGTGAAACCATACAATGGTCATGAACCTAGAGTACAATCCATTCCAATGTTCAATTAATGTTAAACATGCCAACTAATAATTTAGGGAAGCACACAAAATGAGGCAACCCCAAAAATCAAACTTCAAAGAAAGTCACAAAATGAAAACCCATTTTCCCTTGGGAACCCAACAATACATTTATGTAATAAAAAATCCATTCTGGTGACACACATAAAATCAGGTAGCATAACATTGCTAAAATCATAATTTCCAAATCTACAAACTAGAAAAGCATGTAAAAACCCAATCGGGTAATGAGAAGCAACGAAAGTGTGGGGAAGGCTAATTCTCATCCCATGATCCTATTACATTTTATTCCAATCGAAAAGATGAATCAAAACAAAAATAGTGAGATTCCCTACCTCACACAATACGAAAAATATGGAAATGAGGAGAGAGAATATCACTATGCCATGATAATTCAAATGAATCCACAGGAAGTCGAGGAATCATGACTTGAATCCAATGAGCCACTACCCACAAAAATTCTATGCATAGGTAAAATACAACAAGGACTTTATAAAATCACTTACAAAAAATAAAATAAAACTAAAGACTTCATGGAAACCCCTTAGGAATAAATAAATCAATTTCAATTAAGTAGAATTTGACTACGACAAATTAGCCGACAAATAAAAATAAATGCTAAAACAATAAAATCAACATTTGAATAAATTTCATCTGCAACAATTATGGAACCACTAAATGCACAAACACTTCCACTGGTCTAAACATAATGTGCATATGAAATATGGATTTACCAACACGTATGAGAGGGATAAAATAATAATCACAGATACATCACCCATATAGGGACGATATTGACTCAAACATGAAAGGTCGACGATACTATCTGCTATGCCACTACCGAAGATAAAGACACACTCAAATCCTACAAATCAGGCAGAATAATGTTTAGTACCTTCTCACTAAAACACGCAAACATCAAGTGTGACTGCTCACAATATAAACAGTTGAACCACATATAATAATAATAAAATGTGCTTCATGGAACACTGATGCTTTAGTAATGAGATCATGCGTATGTATTAGAATGTCATGACACTGGTCATTCTATATAACAATCCTTAATGTACATATCAATTAAATTAACATTTCATTTAAATTAAAATTATTAAAATAATCATTTACGAAAATAAGAGCATATATCAATGAAAGTCGATAATTAAATATCCAACAACATATAACACACAATAAACCAAAAATAAAATATAATCACCATCAATATATAATCTAATGTTCTAAAATAAAAAATACACCAGATATCATCATAAAGCATCATGTCACATCAAAACAGCATCATCATGCAGATATGGTCAAAATTGTAAACAATGACATACTCTAACCATCTAGTACAACTATGATATTGGTAATCAAAACAATGTACTACCATCAAATGCATCTCACTATTTAGATAATCACAGAATAAAAAAAGATTCTATCTCAGATCAAAATACAATGGAACATAATGCAATCATGGGAAGTAGTACATTGTTCTCCCTAGGCATAGGCTTACTCCTAGAAGCTTGCAAAATTATAGGGGTACAAATCTCTTAATTGCATAACATCCTCCCAAGTAGCAAAAGTCTCATCACTTGGGTCCCATTGGACCCTTACTTTCTCGATGTCTCTCCCCTTCAGGGTCAACCTTTGATGTTGAAGAATGCAAATGGGCTCCAAATAAAGTTGCATGTCCTCTACCCATAAAGCACCCCAACCAAGAACATGGGTCACATCGAGAATATAATGCCTCAATACAAAAACATGGAAAACATCATGGATGCGTGATAGGATAGGTGGGAATGCCAAGCAATAGGCAACAAGACCAATCCTCTCAAGAATCTCAAAAGGTATAAAAAACCATGGTGCTAGTTTAGATCCTTTCACATAATGAGTGGGGATATTTAGCGACCAAACTTTTAAAAATACACGATCACCTACTAAGAAGTGATGATCCACCCTATGGGCATCAAAACGCTTCTTGTTTCAATCCTGATAAGTAACCAAATGTTGTCTAATATGAACCACCCCCTGCTCTATATCCTAAAACATCTCTGGACCCAATATTGTGCGGTCCTCCAAACGATCACAACTCAAAGGTGTATGGCATGGCCGACCTACAAGGCTTGGAAAGGAGACATGGTAAGATAACTATGGTGCCCATTATTATATGAAAACTCAACCAAGTACAACTAGTCCTCCAACCACAACTACTAGTCCATCACATACATGCAAAGCATGTCCTCAAGAACCTAATTCATCTGCTCCATGTAGCCATCAGTCTCGGGGTGATACCCCAAACTAAAATTGATATGTGCGCCCAAAGCATGTTGGAGAGATGTCCACAATATAGAGGTAAACATTGTATCTCTATCAAAAATGATCATGTGAGGTATCCCATGCAACCAAACTATATCCTCCATGAATGCATGTGCCACCGAAGCAATAGTATAAGAAGGTCTCATAGGATAAAAGTGATCCGCCTTGGATAAATTTTCCATAGTAACCATAATAGCATCATGACGACATGAAGACATAAGTAGACCAATAATGAAATCAATAGATAAAGAGTCCTACTTCCACTCAAGAATGGAATGCGGCTACAAAAGACTTGTCGGATGCTAATACTATGTCTTCACTCTCCGACACTCAAGACATCTAGCCAGGAAATTGGCAACATCATGCCTCATCCCTGTCCACAACTATAGTTGTCTAAGGTCAACATGCATCTTCTTGACACTAAGATGTGCAGAATGCATTGCATGATGTACCTCAGATAAAACCAACGAATGAAAATCCCCTAACACCAACACATAAATGCGCCCAAGGTGACGCAAAAGTCCACCCGACTCCAAAGAGAAACCTAAAAATTATCTTGCAAAGACACATCCAGACTCAATCTCTACTCTAATTTCTTGATATCGAGTGTCACCACAAAAAGCCTCAAGAATACGGCTACA
Source organism: Thuja plicata (assembly GCA_018584345.1). Classification (NCBI taxonomy): domain Eukaryota; kingdom Viridiplantae; phylum Streptophyta; class Pinopsida; order Cupressales; family Cupressaceae; genus Thuja; species Thuja plicata. The sequence goes on along the minus strand of MU228140.1, from coordinate 4,275,863 downwards.
CAAATCTACACCAAGTGACAAAACAAATATCTCATGCCTTCTCGTGCTCAAGGCATCCACAACAACATTATCCTTCCTCTTGATGTAATCAACATAAAAATTGTACTCACAAAGAAACTTCATTCAACGATGTTGTCGTGCATTCAGGTTCAACTAAGAAAATATATATTGTAATATACAATGATCGCTATGCAACTCAAACCTATAAACCAAAAGAAAATGTCTCAAACACACTAGTGCATGCTCAATCGTTGCTAACTCTAAATTATGGGTGGAGTAGTTCAGATCATGATCCTTGAGATTTTGGGACTCATATGCTATCACCATCCCTCATGTATGAGAACCACCCCAAAACCCTCTAACGATGCATTGGTGCACACCATGAATGCACCTACAAGATCTAGCACTGCCAAGATAGGTGCACTAGTCAAACACTCTTTAAGAGCCTGGAAAGTTGACTCATACTATGCGAACCAAACAAAATTATTCCCATTCCTCTAGAGGGAAGTGATAGGATGAGCCAACAAATAAAATTCCTTCATGAATCGGTAGTAGTAACCTATCAACCCCATGAAACTACTAACCTCAGGAACACTAGTCGGCGCTGGCCAATCCATAATAGCCTGGATCTTCAAAGGATCCACTAAAATACCCTCTCTATAGATGATATGGCCCAAACACTTCACCTTAATCTAGAAGGACTCACATTTGGCCAGATTTCCTAACAAATGATGTCATGTATACACTGCAAAACCTGACACAAATGGTCCTCACGCTCTTCTATAGTCCTCAAGTACACTAAAATGTCATCCAGAAACACAAGGACAAAATGGTCAAGGTAGGTGTAGAACATGTTTTTCATCAAAGTAATGAACACCGATGACATATTGGTCAACCCAAAGCTTACAACCGTATACTCATAATGCCCATAAAAAAGTGTGAAAATTTGTATGATGAATGTAAACCTCATGGATACAAAGTTGACGATATCTTCACTTAAGGTCAGTCTTTGAAAACACTCTTGCTCCCTTCATCTGATCAAACAAAATATCAATCCTTGGCAAGGGATTTCAGTTCTTCATCATCACCTTATTCAACTGTCGGTAATCAACGCACAAACACAAAGACCCATCCATCTTCTTCACAAAGATGACTAGTGCACCCAATGGGATATGCTAGGATGAATATGGCCCTTGGCCAACAAATCCTCTAACTATAATCAAAGCTCACTCAATTCTTGAGTGGTCATATGATAAGGTGTCCAAGAAATAAGCTCAGCTTTGGGAATGAGATCAATATGGAAATCTGTCATGTCACTTAGAAACACATTTGCAAACTCATGAAGCAATGTGTGATCATCAAGAGACACCTCTCAACTCTCAACCCCATCTAGGTCACCAAAAAAGACTATGAATAACTAACAACTCTGTCTCATACTCCACTTCAGCTGCGTGGTTGAGGTTATGCAAAGTGAAATAGGTCTCTAGACCCCTACAAGCTCAACATGCTCACATGTGACAGCCACACATTTCATTGACTTTCATTGATAATATATACTCGCCTAGTGGGAAGCTAACCAATCCATACCTAAAACAATGTCATATGAGCCCCTCAACAACCCCATCATTGACAAGGCCCTTCTTTGTTTTCTTAATCCAAAAGTGGTTATGATTACTTGAAGTGCGATTATGATTGTTGGAGTTGTTATTTTTAGGAGAATTTTTTTTTCCTTGTAAAATTTGATTTCTCCACTTTACGATGGTGGTGAAGGAGAAAAAATCCAATAGACAACCATGCATGAGGGAGTCCATGACAACTCTAGAACTTGTGGCTAACTCAACCTGCCAACATTAAACCTACCATACTACCACTAGCCCACATCGCTCAACAAGGGGGAAATGAAAGAATCTAAACCACTAAAAACAAATAATATAGAGGTAGATATACCATGTAACACACCTATAGTCTCAAAAATGGTGCCCTAGTCCTCATCTTGATGATTATCAGTCACCACAAAAACTTTGTGGGATCAACCTACATCACCAACAGTAGGCTCTTATGTAGCCTATCTTTGACTAGCCCCCCCCCAAAAAAAAAAAAAACTTTGAGGACACATAGTTGCCCTATGACCATGCTGGCCATGGGTGAAGCATGTCCCCAGACTATAACCACATCGAAAAGGAGCTGCACTATAAAACATGTTGAAAGCTCCCTGTGCTAGCACTCAACTGAACACTCTAAGATGGATAACTACATTGAGTATGCCTGCTACAATTCCTATTGTGGTCTCTAACTCCTAGGGTAGCTATAGTATGGCCATTCTGCTAACCCTAAGAATGATTCTACTTGTGGAACTACTAGTGTCCTGCCCTTGGAGGTGCTGACTATACCCGAGAAGATCCCATGGGTTGTACTTGTGTACTGTGTGCAGCTGATATAGAAGGTTGTGCACCTATCCCACTACCAAAACCCTGAGAAATATTACCCTCAAACAATCTTGTCTTCTTAAAGACAAGTGTAAGTGTCCTTGGGTGATGCATACAAACATCCCCTATAATACGACCATTAAGGCCCTGAACAAAATGTTGCACTAACATAAGCTCATCATTGGTATAGTTGGAATATTGCCTTAGCTCAAAGAACTTGTGCTTTTATTGATCCACCAATATAGTCCACTATTTTAGATCGTGAAACTCAATAGCGCCTACCTCTTGGTACCGATAGAAAATAAAATTCTCACAAAATGGCTCCTCAAATATCTCCCAAGAAACGATCACAGTATCCAACTAGTGCTTCTAATCCTCTATGCGCCACCACGTAGATGCAAAACTTCTAAGGTGCATAATGGAACACCGAGCTCTAGTGTTGCTCATATAAGGATGCATAATGAAGCAATGACCAAGATCTAAGAGACAAGTCTCAACCTTTGCACCACTTCAAGAACCATCAAACAAGGGTGGACAAGACCTAAAAAGGTCTCTCATATGTGTAACAAGGATAACATCCTCATCTACCACTATCCCATCTCTCCTATGCTTAAGTGTCAAACCAGGTGGAGAACAAGAACACTCATGCTCTCCATGACCAAATAATTGTGACTCTTGAAGGTAATACACCTCATATCAAGGTCCAAACCTAGTAATATGATCTTGTAGCAACAAAAAAAATAGGGGATTTTCATCATTACCACCATGACCCTCTCTACGGTCCTCATGGTGATCCTCATGCTGCTCTTCTTCATGATGCTCCTCCTTATGGTCATCCTGACAATCACTTTGCCAATCACATACACGCCTAGAAGGCATCCTTCATAGAAAAAAAATATGGATAAAATCTCATATAACATGCAATAAAAGCCATACCAAGGCAACGAGAAAGGAAATATAACCATAATAGAGTATAAAAACCACACATCCCTCACACCTAACACAATGGGAGTACATACACAAAGATCCCAATGCATGAATATGAGCTCTAATACCAGATGTAATGCCCCGCCAAGGAACCCTTGGAATAAATGGTCACTAACTCGAGACACGATCTCAAATCAAGCATTGAGTAAAAACCATAGAGGGGTAAAATGCAAACACGCGTGCACATAACACGCTTAATTGGGCACTTTTCCAGGATTACAAGTTTGAACATGAATTCGATGCACACAAAGTGAAATCACACAATGGTCACAAACCTAGATTACAATCCATTCCATTGTTCAATTAATGTCGAACATGCTAACTGACAATTCTGGGAAACACACAAAATGAGGCAACCCCAATAATCAAAATTCAAAGAAAGTCACAAAACAAAAACCCATTTGCCCTTAGATACCCAACAACACATTTATGTAATAAAAATCCCATTTTGGCCACACATAGAAAATTGAGCAACTTAATATTACTAAAATCACAATTTCCAAATCTACAAACTAGAAAAGCATATAAAAACCCAATTGAGCAATGGAAATCAATGAAAGTGTGGGGGAATGATAATGCTCATCCCACAATCCTATTGCATTTTATTCCAATAAAAAATATGAAGCAAAACAAAAATGGTTAGATGCCCTACCTCAAACAATATTAAAAATAAATAAATGAGCAGAGAAAAATCAATCCAGCGCGAGAATGCAAACAACTCCATAGGAAGTTGAGGAATTGCGACACAAATCCAATGAGCCGCTACCCACAAAAAATTGATGCATGGATCAAACGTAGCAACAAGAAATCAATTTTCTCCAATACAAATTCTAGCAAAATCGTGATTACCACAAAAACAAGAATTAGGAAATAAACCTTTTTCCTCAATATAAAGTCACTTTGCCCAAAAAGGGACTTTATAAAATCACTTACAAAAATTAAAATAAAACTAAAGACTTCCTAAAAAACCCTTAGAAATAAATAAATCAATTCCAATTAAATGGAATTTAACTATGGCATATTAGCTGACAAATAAAAATAAACACTAATGAGGTCTGATTTTTCTCTGAGGGTGCGAAATTTTCTTGAGTAGAGGGTTTCAAGAGAGGAGCGATTTTGAATCAATCAAGTAGAAAAATATGAAGCAGTCTAGACTTACAGCGATCTGAAAAACACTCAGTAGCACCAGCAGAAACACATACTCAGTAAAAGACAACAATCAAGAAACCGATCATCAAATAGAGGCAAGAAAAGGAAATATAAATAGCAGTTATATTTAAGTGATCTGGGAGTATAGAGCAGTATTGAAGAGAATAGAAGACAATCTGCATTCTCTATCATTCAGCGGGCAGACTCATACGACAATACCATTGCATCTGCACCTATAAACAAGAGAACATCTATAGATCAAGTTTACAGCAAATCCATTACATTCAGCGAGGAGACCATACAACAGAACATCATAGAACTCAATACATCTTCAAACTCATATTTATCGCTTAATGCTGCTATGACTATTGCTTCATTTTTCCCTGCGCAAATTTGGCGCCGCAGCTTCTGATAAAAATAGAGGATCTTCTGATTGTTTAACATCCATGATATTGAAGGAATATTCGCTAGGGATCTCCAGCTTCAAAGTCATGGCCCGTTTGAACAATCCAATTTTTGTCTGAGTGAGGAAAAATGGTGAGCAAAAATGTGAATCTTGTAAATATGCGAAAAAAATCAAAGATCAAGGTAGTAAATGAAAAAAGGCTCTCTACCCCAGGCTTTCATTCAAATCCGGAGGCATCAGTTGACACCAGTGAGACTGGCTTCTCTAGTTACTGCTTTAGATGTTGGTTGTATGGGCATAAGAAAATCGATTGTAGACAAAGACTTATAAAAGTTCATCCCAACTATGATCACCTTAAACCTTTCACTGAAGAGCATAAATGAAAAAGTCTTTTAGCAGATCAAGCATCCAAATATGCTTTGAGCAATAATGAAAAGGATATCCAGACTGCAAAGCCTGATGTGGAAACTAGGGCTTCCAAAGAAAGCAAACCTAAGGGTAGTATTTGCAACTAGTTATCTAAAGTCTTCATTGTCAATGATCTGGACAGGCAAATCAAGCGGTTTGCAAAAACAAAATATGCTCTGCACAAATCAGGCCTTCTTAGGATCGAAAGGGCCCCAAAATCTAGTATTGAATCAATCAATCCTTCCCATGACCCCCATTCTGCCTTGGGGAGAGGTGAATTTTTTGTGCCCAAGCAGGATCCCGGGAAAACCAGGCCAAAAGACTCAGAATGGCAAGTGGTGAAAAGGAACAAGCAGGTTAGATCACATAATGTGAGAAATGTGGAGATTCCTCTAAGGAACTCATTTGATTTACTAGAAGAGAAGGAGAAATACTATTATTCCCCCCCTCATATACGCCCTAGGGTTTCAGGGAGTAAGGTAAATCACAGGGATATTACTCATAAGCACATCCCTCCTTCCTTCTCCAAAAACCTAGTCAACAATGCAGGGTCATCTAGGGCTGGGGGTAATAACAAGCAACCTAATCTTAATTCTTTTCCAAACAGAGGTAATCATTACTCTCCTCTGCACTGGCGGGAGAATGGTAAGCATCTAAAACCTTTGCATAATGTTTTTTCTTCAGAGGTTAATAATCGGCAAACTAATGTTTCCTCTCTTGTATATATTCTGCCACATAGGAGAAACAATATTTATTTGTAATTGCATAATAAAGAGTTGATCTTTCTTAACAAGGATTCTAACAAAATAACCCTAGAGGGTAGCTCTATTGCAAGTTTTCAAAATTACTATGAGGATGCAGGTATCATTGTCAGATGGAAGGGAACTGGAGTTAGCAATTTGGACATTGCGAAAGCATTGGTAAATTCGCTACCCAGTGAGGTAAGTATTACGGCTCTTGTTGATTCCTTTTTTCTCATTGATTGAAAATTTCCAGAAATTAAGAAGAAGACATTAGATAGCTTGGATCTAAAATTTAGACATGAAACTTTCTATATTACGAACTGGAAACCTTTATTTAAACCTCTGTACCTTGAGGATTTTGAAGTAGAAAAGGCAGTTTTACTTAAAAATCTACCAATAGAACTCTCAAATGCAGAATCTATTAGTACTATCGGCAATAATATAGGTAAATTTATAAGAATTAGTAAAGAGACATCAAATACAGCAGAAAAAACAATTATAGTTAAAATGAGCATACGCAGAAATTTCATCCCTCACATGCATCTAGAGTTCAACTCTAACTCAATTATTATCAATCTAGTAATTATTGAAAACTTCATTGAAGCAAAGCAGAATCGTAAAAATCATTATTAATCTCTTAGACAATATCATAGATGTAAACATTAATTTCTTATTAGATAAAGGGGGATTCTTCTTTACTGACATAGAGAAGGACAATCCTAAAGATCTTTCCCCTTTGCCCAGCTTTGTACCGCCTTTGGAGCACTCAACTGAAATCAATAACACAAGCAATCGAGTAATGACCAGGGAGGCATCTCCTCAAAAGATTTGGGACTGTGTCGTCCCTCCCAGAATCCTAAATGATAATAATATTAGGGAACCTCAGAAATCAGAACAGCAAGGAGCTACCCCTATTTCTGAACTTGAGATAAATCTTCCTGAAGAAATAGAGATTATGCAGCCCCTTGAAAATATAGCTCAACTCGAGGAAAATTTACAATATAATCAGTCTGAGAACCCTCCTCAATTATCACTCTCTGAGGACGATAAATGTTCTAAGGAAGTGAATATCATATCAGATTACATTGGTGAGTCTCATATAGAGGAACTCTTATACCTTTTTATTAGTGAAATATTTGATGAAGAAGAATTGAAATATCAAAAGGAGGTCTTGATTCGGGAGATACTGGCTCTCAGAAATTCTAGAGGAAATAATGATGATTCAATAGAGATCCATCAAATAGAAACAGAGTCTCATAAGGTAGTCCCTCCCATTAACCTTGAAAATGGCATAGATTCCTTTGAACAAGCATCCTTAGCAGTCGTAGAAGACTTCATGGAAACAGATATAGATTGCGGGGATGCAGCTATAACAAATCCCCCTGCCACATCTATACCTTTTAGAGTTAATGCAGAAAATTATATTGATAATGTTGAGGGTCTTTTTGGCATCACAAATGATGACAAACAACTTGGATTAGCTTCCAATATGGCTGGCTTATCCTCCCTCAAAATCGACAAAATTAAAAAGAAAAGGGGCAGGAAATCTTGCATAGATCTTAGAACCATAGCCGGTAATGTAGAAAATCAAATGAAAATCTCTGAAATTCTGAATGTTGGGAAGGGGAAGTGCCTTCCCAAGGAGCAATGAGAGTGACTACTTGGAATGTTAGGGGCTTGAATGCCCCTAACAAACAAAGAATAATTAAAAGATATTTAAAAAAATTTGATTATGATATTATAATGCTACAAGAAACTAAGCTAGATAATGTTGAAGGAAAGAAATTAAGTAATAAACTTGGCATGTGGAGAGTAGATTGTATACCTTCATCAGGTGCATCAGGGGGTCTAGCAGCCCTATGGGACCCTCCAAAAATTTCCTCATCAGTCATGTCCAGCAGTAGTAACTAGATGGCTATGAGGATCAACAGTCTCAAATCAAACTTGAGATTCATCTTGATCAACATTTATGGGCCTGTACAAAATATAGAAAAAAGAAGGGTGTGGCAGGAAATCCAAACCCTCCTTCAATTAAATAAAGAAGAGACATTCATATTAGGTGGATATTTTAACACTATAATGAATATCAACAAAAAATTTGGAGGTTCCAACTTCATCTCTCAATCTCAAAAGGACTTTACCCAATGGGTTTCAAACAACAACCTAATTAACATTGAAACTATCAATGGAACCTTTACTTGGAATAACAGAAGGTCAGGCTTTAGCCATATTGCAGAAAAATTAGATAGATTTTTTGTTTCAGGAGATACGGGAAACCAAATTTTGTCAGCACAAATTCTCCCAGAGGCGGGTTCAGATCATTTCCCTATTAGACTTACTATCTCCGAAGACTATAAGCCCACTAGAAACCTGTTTAAATTTGAATTTATGTGGTTCCAGGATTCTGACCTCATTAATCTCCTAGAACAATGGTGGAATTAGACAACAGTGGAAGGTTCCAAAATGTATTGCTTAATTACTAAACTTAAAGTCATTAAAAATAAAGTCTTGGAATGGAACAAGAATAAATTCA
>MU228140.1:4244261-4263142 GCA_018584345.1 Thuja plicata | reverse complement strand
TTGTGGGTTGATAATCATAATGCATTTAATCTTTATCTCAAAGGCTTATGGTTAGATAGGTCCTCAAAGAATGCAAATAAACACATACTATACACGAATATCTACATGAATAGTATGTGCAGATTTAGTAACTTGGGTATATATATAAATGTGCAGAAATTATATTTTATGTGTACATTCATATATATCTTAGCATCTCTCGGGTATGTCAACAGATGATTTATTTCAAATGACCCCTCCTCTCATTTTTCTGGCTTATTAACTATTAGCAGTCCATTAAGGATATCAAAAGAGGTATAGTTGCTATACTGGTTCTCAAAAATGGTTATATTGGTTTTCAAAGGAAATGAGCTCGGTTTGTATCTCGGCAAAGAAGGATGGATTATTTTTTTAAGTTGATATTTATGTAATAGTTTGGACAATCTTATTCTTATATATGTATCTATATATTCTTGGTTTTATATATATAGATACATATATATTTACTTTCAATGTTTGTTTTCCAGACTTTATATACATCTATATATATTCCACATAATTATATATTGATATATATAAAGCCCTAAACATGTGTTTACTCATTCCTTCTCACATATTCAGATTCATGTTTACAAAATGTATACATGCTTTTATTGACATTCAAATTAGATTAATATCTTTCAGCCAAGATACAGAGTGTTTGGAAATTTAGTTCCCTTTAAGGTCAGATGGACATCAGTTTTAGTATTGAGTAAAGGATTAAAGGATTGTTATTACTCAAATAGTATTCTACTAACATTGGCAGGTATTGATATTAAATTAGAATGGTAACCCAAACCACAGATTGTCTTCATAACTGGGAGAGGTATATTTTTTACTATACGTAATAATCCATTCTCCTAACATTAATTAACAATTTTTAAGCTACGATGTAATTGTTGTTATCTCGATATTGGCTAACCTATGGAAGTGAAGATTCAGTGTATGATATACAGGAAAGATTAAACCTTGGGAGACACAAGTATTATTCTCGACAAAGCTAAGAGGATAATGCATTCATAAATTTTCTATCTAATGTATAACTATGAGATCTTGTTTTTCAAAGTAAGAAATTCTCGAGAGCACTCGGGACATGGGTATGCCCATGAAGATTTGTACAAATCTCGATTCATAATCGAGCCGTGGGTATGCCTACGGAAATATTGTATTTATAAAAAATCACGCTAATTGTCGAGTCATGGGTATGCCCACGTAAATTTTGTATAAGGATAGGACCTATGGTCCCGGGCTAGGCTGGAGGTTTTCTCTACCCTGCTCTTTCCTACCAGCGCCTGCAGCGAGTGGGGTCACTATGTAAAACAATTATTTATATTAATAAAAAATTTCAGGGCTTCGGCCTTTTATCGATCAAAAAAAATAAAAAATAAAAATAAACACTAAAACAAAAAAAGAAACATTTAAATAATTCTCATCTACAACAACTGCGGAACCTCTAAATGCACATGCACGTCCACTGGTCTAAACACAATATGCATATGAAATCTAGATTTACCAATACACACCAAAGTGATAAAATAATCATCATGGATACATCTTCCATACATGTAAAATATTGGCTGAAACGTAAAAGGCCAGTGATACTATCTTCTATGCCACTATTGGAGATAAATACACACTCAAACCCTGCAAATCAGACAAAATGATGTCTGATACCTGTTCACTAAAACACACAAATATCAAGTGTAGTTGCTCATAATATAAATAACCGAAGCACATGTAGTAATAATAAAAATACGCCTAATGGAACACTAATGCTCTAGTAACACAATCATTCATATGTATTAGAATGCCATGACACAGGTCGTTCCATATTCTAATCCTTAATGTACATATCAATTAAATTAACATTTCATTTAAATTAAAAGTATTAAAATAATTATTTACGACAATAAGGGCACATATCACTAAAAGTTGATGATTAAAATATCTAACGACATACAAGGCACAATAAACCACAAATCAAATATAATCATCATCAATACATAATCCATTGTTCTAGAATGCAAAATACACCAGATATCATCATAAAGCATCATGTCACATCAGAACAACATCATCGTGCATATATGATGAAAACTATTGTAGACACCCTAAAATGGACAGGCTTGCGACTTTACATTAAAAAACACTAATTTTCATCTATTAATTAATGGTTTTTTAATCATTAATTAATCATCTATTTTCTTCTAAATTCATTCCCTAAATCATCTAACCAGATTCCCAAAATTAATTAATTAGCTTTAATTAATTAATTACCATTAATTAATTAATTAAACTCAATTTCCTATAGTTTAAATCCAAATATTTAAAACTTACTAATTAAATTATTTTCAATTAAATTAATTTATTTTCATCAAATAAAGCAATTCTTAAATCAAAAAGAATTCAAATTATCTCACATGTTGAAAATAATTATTAAAATGAATTAAATATTCATTTATCTTCAAAGAGATAACTCCAATCAGATCACATGGGTTACTCCACCCATCTCTCCAGTCCACATGGGTAACTTCACCCACCTCTTTAGTTCAAAAAGGTAACTCATATTTAGCTCTTCAGTCAACCAAACTCTATCTCCTCTTTACCAAATGAAGAGGTGGAGTTTACTAATGGCTTCTCCAGTTCTTTTTAATCTCAACCATTCATCTCCCTATCTCTGGGATTGATCTCAACCATTCATATCATCACCAAATCCTATATAATAAACCCTTCATAACCATTTGAAAGATCCAGGATTTCAAGCTCTCGTGCACCATTACTCCGTCATTTTGGTTCTAGCATTCAAGTCATCTTGCGATCACACACCCATTTCAATTAACAAAATTCTTGACACTTCTCAAGTCGTAGACGCTGCCCCGCTAATACTGAGCATCAAGAACAGTGTTTCGGAAGGAGTAGAGAGAGACAATAGAAGCTTCAAGCATCGTGGGGTTTGCATTTATTTGTTTTCCTTTCTATTGCTTGTACATTTTATTGATTACATTTCATTGTTATTCGTTATTGGTAGTATTATGTACTTGGTTTAGATCATTGTGAAACCTTTGCTACTGACCCTTGCCTTTGGAAAGCTTGGGAATCCACGGATCACGAAAGAAGAGAGGTGTACATTTTGGTGAACCCAACGTGAACAAACAACCCAAATATCTCTTGCAGACGAAGAACCGGATTGATCAACCACGGCCGTACAATCGTAAATTTAAAAATCTAACTTTTCTTTGATATTTGTATTATTTTGCAGTTGCTGGTATTTTACCGCAATTGAAAAAACTATGCTGTAATTGACTGGTTTAATACCGCAATTGATTGCAGGCTTTTGCAGTATTATTCTATCTAAATCTATCTTCTTTCTTTGGGTACTTTGCCACAATTGTCTGATCCGTGCCGCAATTGAACAAATTTTACCGCAGTTGCCCAATCCGTGCCGCAATCAACAACATTTCACCGCAATTGACAGAAGTTTACTGTAGTTGCCAAAATTTTGCCGCAATCATAGAAATATTGCAATATCAGATCTAAATCTTTTGCCCATCTGTTTCTAATTTGACTTTTTTTTCGGTTTCTTTGTAGGATTGGACCAAATCACTGAGGACAAAGAAGGGTAAGTTTTGGTAAGCATAATTCGTTATTTCAAAGTTACATATATTCTCATTTTGCAAATAATCCTTTTTGGTACTAACCTATTTAAACAAAGCAAACTAAAAGGAATTCATTTGTCGATTTGGGTTTAAAAAGAACAGTGCTTGCAAAACATATCACATCTCATATTTCAGATTTGGGCTTAAAATTGACGTGAGGATTAAAAATGAACAAAGGCAAAAAATCTCTCAACTTGGTGCATTAAAACTGAACAAGCAATCAACACCTACTTTTGGGCTTAAAATTGAACATGGGTGATTGTATGGTGGTGTAGCTTAGTTCACACTTTAAACTTTGGAGCTTAATCGATTTACCTTGTGTCTTGAGTTTTGGGTGCACTTGCACAAACTGTTAGATTACAAACCTTTATATTTCTTTAGAAAGGCCTATCCAAGGAATGCACTTCTTCCTCGGGGGACAACCTTAAACTGGTAATCCTTCTGATCGGTATATAAACAAGGCACAAACCAAAGTTTTGTCTTATCTAGCCAAGCTTGGGCGAGGCGTGTTGATAATAGTCTGGATCGGGTGAATATCCCTAAGGAGCCAGCGTGGTCAACTAGGCTCTTAAGTGAGTCACGCACATACAAATCGATTGGAGAGACACCACGGACCCTTACTACAACCTTGATTAATTAGAGGCCAACCCGTTTTACCTCCAAATAGATACCTTATTATAGTGCAAGGGGTTGCGAAATTTCCCCCCAAGATTCCCAACATATGTGTCCCATGGTATTTGTGTAGTGAAAGAGATCTTCACTTCATGGCAACAATACCTAGAAACGGAAAAAACAAGGGCACCTACGTCATGGACCTTCGTGTCCTAGTAGCATGACAATTGTTGTGTGAGCTAACGGACATTCAAGCATTGGGACTATAACATTGTATTCTGAAGCCATTGACCTAGATTAATCTGATTGTTCATTGTTGAGACCTCGTGATAACCTTACAACTTGAAAAAGTTGAAGAACATACACAATTTTAGTCTTCGTTTCTCAGAACACAGTGTCTATTGTGCTTGTTCCTTTGATCAGTTTCTGAAAACGCAAAACAAAACATCCAAACTGTCAAAATGAGTCAAATGTGTTAAAGTCTAGGGTTTTCAACATCAACTGTCTTGCAAATCATAAGCATTATTCCAAAAAATTCAAAAATATCAAGCAGTGATACTTTTCCTCTAGTCTTTTTTAGACTGTTCCTGATTTATCACAATTGCCCGCATTGTGCCGCAATTGAAGGAAGTTTGCCGCATTAGACTTGTTTATTGCCATAATCGTCATGTTAATTACCGTAATCGGTGATAAACTACCGCAATCAACCAGTTATTTTATTATAATCGGTGAAATTGTACCGTAATTGACCAGATATACTATATTCCTATTTTGACCTAAAACCTTGAAAGAATTCTTCATTTGGTGTCCAAAACTAGTGTCTATCCCAATAAAATGCGAAGAACATTGTGTGAATCTCTAAACATTTAAGATTACCCTTTCTCTGTAAAAACACGATTATTGTCAAAAACATTGTTAGTTCAAAAGCTCAGACTCGAAACACCTTGATCTCATCATATCAAACATCATCATCTTTATCAAAGTGACTATGTTAAAGGCAAAGGTCGACAAATATTATCTTTTTTATCACCACTTTGAGATCAAGTTATATCAAAATCTGTCCTTAGAATTACCCTTGTCCAAAACATAACTCAGACTTCCTCAGAAAGGATCCTCTTCTTTGTTTCCTTTATATCACTTGTTTTAGTTACAAAACCTGGACCGCACTATGTCTCAAACACCTCATGGAGGATCTTACACAAGGTCTAAGGCTAGAACTCAACCTGATGAGTCATGTATCAACTGTTTCCCCGCTTGGGAAATAGAGCAAGAGAACGATCCCTTCATGAACACCAGTTCTGCTCTATTTATTGAACAGCCCCGTGGGGCAACCTTTTTCCAAGATATCACAGAAGAAGAACTTAAAGATGTGGAACAAGATGCTTACTCCACCAAATTATTTGACACTGTTGTAGAGAGGAATCCTGAATGTTACTTGGCCATGTTAATAAAGAAGGGAGTCAAGCTCCCCGCTGAATTTAGTGTATCAACTATATGGCTTGAAAACCCTCTCGCAGGTCAAAACACTACTCAGCCTCCTCAGATACTACCTATTGTGTCTCAGATCTTTCCACCATTGGTCTTACCCACATTGACACAGACTATATCCAATCAAACCAATGACCCAACCCAGACCAACACATCATCTACTCAAAGCATGACAGGCTCACAACTAATTGCACCCATGGTCACTAGTATGCCTCCACCTTTGGTCTCGTGGCTAGGACAATCAAGCTCTCATGCTATGCCTTCCATCCCACCAAACACCAACTGTTCTGAAACTATGTCGCTGTTGCAATCAATTCACACTAGTCTTGGGATCAACACCTCATGCCCGCAGGGATCCATCTCTGTAGGAATGACTTACAGTCAAGGCCCACCCAAAGCTACATCTTGGCCCAATCCGACACCAATCCAACCTCTGCAACAACAACCCCAGCTTCAGTTGCCTCAAAATCAACCCCTGCAACAGCAACCCCAGCTTCAGTTGCCTCAACCCCAACCACCACAACAACAACCTCAACTTCAGTTGCCTCAAATCCAACCTCAGCGACACCAACCCCAGTTTCAAACCCAACCTCAGCAGCAGCAATACCAACCCCAACAGTATCAACCCCAGTTTCAATCACAACAAAAAACACATCAAAACCCACCATGGGCTACTTATGTCCCTCCATTTACAAATCACTTGGTGGGGAATCAGTATCAAGTCCCTAGGATGAAATCCTTGCCCACCACAACACAAAGGAATGTCCACACACACCAGCCTCAATATCAAACAGACATGCTAATGCAACAAATGCAAACCCTTCAAACCTAAATGATGGATATGCAAAATCAGGGGCAAACTAAATCCTATACCGCAGAGGATTTATACCCATACCCCTTTTACCATTCTCTTCACATGTCTCCGTTCCCAAATCACTTCTTGGTACCAAAATTCAACAAATATAGGGGCAGTACCAACCCTATTGAACATATCAGAGAGTTTTTTGCTAGTTGCATCAAGGTCGCTCATGATGAGACATATCTAATGCGACTATTCCCACAAAGCTTGGTCAAACTAGCAATGGAATGGTTCTCACATTTACCTCATGGCATTCAGTCGTGGGGAGAATTGGCTGAAAAGTTCATAGCTCACTTCCATCATAACATCGAGCGTAAGGTCAGCATCAACGACCTTTGCAACATTAAACAGAAGGATGAAGAGTCTTTTGTGAAATTCCTACAGAGATGGAGGAATACAAAAAACTGCATAACGTATGATGTGCCCGAACAAGACTTAATATTCATGTTTGTTGACAATCTAATTCTAGACATGTCATTCACAATAGAGTTACAGTTAGCTCCGAACTTCACACAACTCATCGAAAGAGGAGTTCGTTGTGAGAAGAACTTAGTCAAACGAGGAATCCTTGCAAATCCCACACAAACGAATACAAACAAAAATGCAACAGACAAAGCTAAGTGGTGGAACAAAAATAAAAATGTCACTAGCGATGGTGTCATTGATGTAAAGACAGTCAACTATGCACAACCCAAGGTGTCACTACAAGGGGAACCTATGGAAAACCAAAAACTCACAGGGCCCACTCAACAAGCATACACCCAAAACCAACCTCCCCCTGTACAAGCGGTCGCTGTGTCAAACAATCAACAATAGAATCAACACAAACCACAGTTTCAATTCCAGCAATGAGATTTCACACCATTAGGAGAGCCGATAGAATCAACTTTACACAAGTTGATACAATCAAACACTATCACTCTCCCAGAAATCAGAGACTTTGAACCAGATGAAAACAAACCGAGGTGGTATAATGACAAAGATTTTTATGAATTTCATCGGGTGAAAGGGCACAAAATGGCCAACTGCTACCAATTGAAACACGCTATCCAAGATCTAATTGACAAAGGGATCATCGATGTGACAAATACTCAAACCAAAGGCACAACTAATCACACTATATTCAACGATACCTTTTGTGATCACAACAAGGGAAAAGCCTCCGAGTCTAGTGGACAAACAAAACAAGTTAACTATACATATGCCAACAGTGATAATGTTATCAATTGCCTCAATCCTTCAAATAGCCATGTGGCTACAATCACTATCAAAGACAAAGGTAACAATTATGCTGTAACAACACATCGCGCCAGAGTCATCTTGCAAGGAGTACCATCCACAACATCGGCCAATCCTATAGCAAACTCGGATCCACAAACAAGCATAGTGGACCAACTAAAGTGCACACCTACCCAGATCTCCGTGTTTGACCTATTGCGCATATCTCCGTAGCATAAATTGGCACTTGACCAAGCCCTTCAAAATGCAGCTGTCCCAAGGGACATACCACCCAAAAGTTTCCAAACGATGGTCAACCACATAGCAGCTAACAAACATGCCACATTCATAGACCATGATGTACCGTCGCATAAACCCCTGCATAATGATCCTCTACACTTACTTGTCCAGATCCACAAAAGCGTTGTTCATAGGGTCCTTGTTGATGGTGGAGCTAGGTTAAACATATGTACTCTAAATTTAATCAAGCAACTGGGATATTCAGAATCAAGTATTGATGTCACAAGGAGGATGAATATCAGATCCTATGATGAAGAGGAAAGGTCCTCTAAGGGTATTATCATTCTACCTATTTGCATTGGTCCTGTGGTCAAAAACACGCCCTTCCAAGTCTTAGACCTTGAGTTGTGATACAACATGTTACTAGGGAGACCTTGGATACATGAAATGCAAGTTGTACCTTCGACATACCATCAATGCATCAAGTTCCCACACTAGGGAGAGGAGATCATCATAGAGGGAGATCCCAATCCCTTCCAATATTGTAATGCGGTCCAAATCAACACTGATAACTAGGTACCATCAAACCAAGATGCAAGCATCCCATCCTCTTCATATTCGAATCCCAAGGATGTCACATAAGCAGCAAGAAAGATAGTAATTAAACAAGATGCAAGCATCTCATCCTCTTCAGATTCAAATCTTAAAGATATCACACAGAAAGTAGGCAAGATATCCATCACGGATAAGGGTTGTGGTGAATATAGATATGAAGAGGCTTTTACCATCACACACATGCCTCAAAGCCCAAAAACTCATGGCATGCCGCAACCTATTATTGCAACAGAAACTCTGCAGCCAGTTATATTCAGATGTCCACCCACAACCTTTGTCCGATGGGGAGACATAGCGGAAGAAAATCCTTTTGAACAAGACATCAATACCTGGTTATATCGAGATTCCCCTGAGATTATCCGACCACCACTACCCTTGTCAAACTATGGTAATGGTTACACAATAATACAAAGATTTGGGAACGATGGTACAACTGGGTTGGGGGCAAGACAATAAGGAATATATGAATTACCTCTCCCACCAACCCAGAGAAACACAAGAGGTTTGGGATATGGACAACAAAGCACTAGTCTTGTGATCCAAGACATTCAATTCAATCAAGAGCAAGTAGCAGAGATGCACCGGGGGCACAACACAGAGCATGTCCTAATAAGCAACATATTAGTGCAGTTGTTGCCCACCGAAGAGGGAACCACACAATCCCAAATAAACCTACACATAGCAATCAACGATAACCAAGGAAGTGAGATATCGGATGAACATTCCATTGAGACTGACTCCCATGAGTATGAGTGGAGATCCCTCCACGACTCTGAACCATCACTCCCATATTTTTCCCCTCGGCCCGACATTATCATAAATCTAGTAGACCTATTTGACCAACTGACCATCACCGAACAACCCTGTATAGACAAACATGTCATCTATCAAACCTCAAGTGGTGCGTCCACGTCACAGTCCAATTTTGTAGGCACCATATCAGCGGTCCATTTCAGTCAACTAGAGCGAAACAAACGTGAAAGTGTCTGTCTTGTACACCCTGAGCTTATAGAATGGGATCAACAACGACCACCTGATCTAGATGTCTTTGAGAAGGATGAGGCAATAGCTCATTTCATGAGACTAAGGGAAGGCATTCCGTCAGGAGATCACAAGGCAGACTTCTCCTTTAACCTAGACAAAGCAACATATTTCAGGGAGGAAGCTCCTCTTTCCAGTCCACAAAAGAAAAAAGAACAAAAGAATAAAAATATAAAAGAAGACGTATATTCTGGCCAAGACCTCACTGAGGTGCTAGAAGATGGAAAGAAGGAATTCCTCCCCCTGATAGAGGATAAATCAACACTACTAGCCGAAGAGACAGAGGAAGTCAACTTGGGAGATGAAAAGAACTCAACTTGGGAGATGAAAAGAACCCGAGGAACATATACTTGGTGAAATCACTCACCCCTGAGGAGAGAGAACAGTTCATCAGTTTCTTCAAGGTAAGAATGATAAAATTTGCATGGTCCTACTTGGATATGCCAGGATTGGATCCAGAGTTAGTGGTACACCATCTCCCATTGATACCCAATGAAAAACCTGTCAAGCAAAAAGCTAAGAAAGATGCACCCCCACGTTGCATTGCTAGTCAAAATCGAATTGAAAAAGCTCCTGGATGCTAAGTTCATCAGACCTATACCATATGCGGACTGGATATCTAATTTGGTACCAGTTATAAAACACAGTGGTCAGATATGAATTTGCACAGACTTCAGGGATCTAAACATAGCATGTTCCAAGGATGACTTCCTTTACCAAACATTGATATGATAGTAGACCTAACTGCTGGACATCAAATGCTATTACTCATGGATGGCTTTTCAGGTTACAATCAAATAAGGATCGCACCAGAGGACCAACACAAAACAACTTTTACATGTCATTGGGGAACATATTGTTGGAGTGTCATGCTATTTGGTCTAAAGAATGCTGGAGTGACTCATCCACAAGACATTGGAAGACTATGTGGATGACATACTAGCCAAATCAATACTTCAAAAGGATCATCTATAGGTTTTGGGACCCATCTTTGATAGAATGCAGGAATTCAAAGTCTAGCTAAACCCAAAAAAGTGTGCATTCGGTGTCACAGCGGGAAAATTACTGGGGTTCATAGTATCACACAGAGGAATCGAAGTGGATCCAGCAAAGGTCAAAGCAATATTGGACATGTCTCCACCATCGAACCTGAGACAACTAAGAGGGTTACAAGGAAGGCTCTAATCGATCAGACACTTCATAGCTCAACTAGCAGACAAGTGCCACCAATTCCAACATCTCTTGCAGAAAGACATCGAGTTCATATGGACAAAGCAATGTGAATAGGCATTTCAGATATTCAAAGACTACCTTCTAAAGTCTCCTATATTGGTACCACCAGTACAAGGTAGACCATTGCTTCTCTATATCTCAGCGATGGAATCAGCATTAGGTGTACTCTTGACACAACATGATGATGTAGGAAAAGAGAGGGCCGTCTACTATCTAAGCAGGACTTTGGTTGGATATGAGCTAAACTATATGCCAATTGAGAAGTCATGCCTGGAAGTTGTTTTCGCTTCCCAGAAGCTAAGACACTACATGTTGAGTCACCAAACAAAATTGGTCGCACGTATTGATCCTCTCAAGTACCTCCTAAGCAAAGCAAGGCTCACTGGACGACTGGAAAAGTGGGTAATGATATTAAGCAAGTTTGACATTGAGTACGTAGAAAGGAAGGCTATCAAAGGACAAGTGATAGCAGATCAACTAGCAGAGGCACCGATTCAAGACCACCAGCCTATTATCTCTGACTTTCTAGACGAATCTATCATAACACTACAACCGGCAATCGAGGAATTGCAACTTTATTTTGATGGATCATGTACGAACCATGGTGCAGGGGTAGGAATAGTTCTTATCACTCCAGATCATGATACAATTCCAAAGTCTTTCAGACTTAACTTCCAATGCACCAACAACATAGAAGAATATGAAGCACTGGTCATCAGTCTAAAGATAGCCATTCAATGGAGAATCAAGAACCTTAGAGTCTTTGGTGATTCGCAGTTGGTCATTAGTCAAGTTAACAATGATTATATGACCAAAGATGAGAAGCTCATACCATACAGAGCACAAATGGAAAGACTGCACACCAAGTTTCATTACATTTTCTTCAAGCAAGTCCCAAGAGCATAAAACAAAGCAGCAGATGTGATGGCTACCATAGCATCACTGATTGATATGCCAGGTAATGATACCAAATTCCAGTTTCTAGTGGATCAACTCTTGGTGCCATCACATCAGGCATCTATCACATAATCAACGTGTGTCCTTGTTGGTCCTGAATCCTCATGGTACCAAGATGTCTATAGCTATCTCCAAAACAATGTCTTACCTACAAACTTGTATAGGAACCAGAGAAAATACCTCATCCGCCAAGCCTCTAGGTATACCATCCTCTCAACTACTCTATACAAATGAAGTCTAGATGGAACATTACTACAATGTCTCACTTCCATGGAATCCCAGAAATCTTTGAATTTGTGGAACCCACAGAGGTGGCAACAACTTAATTAAGAAGATAATCCGCATGGGATACTATTGGCCCACAATAGAGACAGATGCACACAAGCATGTTCAAAGGTGTAGACAGTGTCAAATTCATGGAGACCTCATCCATGCACCAGCCCAGGAACTAAATCCTATCACATCACCATTGCCATTTTCAATGTGGGGATTTGTCCTAGTGGGCAAAATTACACCTTCTTCAGCAAACGGACACAAGTACATCATAGCAGCAACGAAGTACTTCACCAAGTGGGTGGAAGCAATTCCCCTCACTTACATCACTGGAAAGCAAATAGCAATGTTCATACTTAACCACATTATTTGTCAATACGGGATCCCCCAAACAATCCTGATAGATCATGGTACACCTTTCCAGAACAAGGATGTCAAAGACCTATGTGAACAGTTTCACATCAAACAAGGGTTCTCCTCATTTTACTACCCTCAAGGGAATGGCCAAACCGAAGCTACCAACAAGACAATCTTGAAAATCCTGAAGAAAGCAGTGAACGAATCAGGGCGAGACTGACATTTATAGCTTAGTCCCGCATTATGGGCATACAGAACTAGTGTGAGAACACCTACAGGAGCCACTCCTTTCTCCCTAGTCTATGGATCAAAGGTGGTATTACCCCTCGAAGTAGAAATCCCATCCCTGAGGATATCATTGAAAAACTTGGTTTTAGATGAAGACTATAGAGTAGCACGGCTCAGTGAACTAGAGTTACTAGATGAAAGAAGGCAACATGCCTTCGACCACTTACAATGCTATTAGAATCACCTTAGAAGGAACTATAATAAGAAGGTAAAGCCATGAACATTTGAGGTAGGAGACCTTGTCCTCATGGAAAATCAGAAGAATCAAGAAGAGCGAGTCAAACCTGGTAAGTTTGAGCCTAACTGGCTAGGACCATTTGTTATTGTCAACTCTACTCAGAGTGGGGCATTCATACTAGCAACACCAGAAGGAGATGAGCTCCCCAGCTACATCAACATCATGCACCTAAAGAAGTTCTACCCTTAAAGGTCTCTATGGTTAAGGCATTTATCTACATATCCAAAAAATACCAAAAAAATCAAAAAATACAAAAGTTACCTTGGTGAAAACCTGGCAATCAGGCGCTTTGGTGACAATAAAAAAAGAAGAAGCAAAAAGTAAAGAGAAAAACAAAATTGCTCTCTCAGTGGAAACCTGGCAATCAAGCGCTATTGAGTAGGTACCTTGGTGAAAACCTGGCAAACAGTCGCCAAGTGATCAAATCCAGCTTCACCATCAATGAGCTCCAAAAGCTTGAGCACACTTCAAAATGCAAGACTGACTACCCAAGAAATATCCAGAAGCACAATCCCCTCTAAGCACCAAGCACTTACCCATGGTTAATACTAGTCCACCAGACTAGGGGGCAATTCCAAATGTCCTGAAAAATCCTAAAAATCGGAAAGCTCATCAAAAATCCTAAAAAGATCAAAAATCAAGAGAAAATCAATCTCCATAAAAAACATTCAAAAAATTGCAAAATCCAAAGCAAGAAAACCAACTTGGTTATCAAGAGAGCAAGGGGCAATCGCGCCTAGTCAATCAATGTCACAATCATGAGCTTTGTGAATCAGCATTGGGCTCATTTGACACAACTTTATCAATTTATCAATTCAATCAGCAAGCAACATGCGACCAAGCCAAACTATCAACTGTCACAATCATGAGCTTTGCAAACCAGCATTGGGCCCATCTGACGCAGCTTGATTAGCTGCTAATAGGATCAAAGCAATCAAATCTATCAATCAATACTGTCACAATCATGAGCTTTGCGAACAAGCATTGGGCACATCTAACACAGCTTGATCAACTGCCAACACGATCAAAGAAATCAAGCCAACCAAGCCTATCCAAAGAGTTTGAGCCAATCAAGACAATCCAACTGCATCGAGGAACCATACAAAAATGTTGACTAGGTCAGTCAAGTCGGTCAGATGTTAGTCTATATTTCGCGGTCATGTTCTTACGCTACTCCAGGATCCATCATGTGAGGAGAGTAGCTATGATAAATCGTGACTTATTTTCTTTGATTGTTGTTTGTTGAATGTTCACTTCAATTTCAGGGCCATGATGATTTAGGATAAATGCGGTAGGCGGTGTCACTTATCTGGCAGCCGCGCAGTTCCATGATCTAAGCTTAATCCTGGGAAAGAATTGGACATTCCTTCTCTTTGCTTGTTTGGCTTATAGAATCAAGAGCTCACAACAATATTCAGATGGACTCTGAGTACTTTGGAGTTCTATCTTGGTTTCTATGGTCTTTCCCTTTATGTTGCAAACAAGAGCTTACAATGCTATCCAGATGGACTCTAGGGGCGTAGGAGTTCTATCTTGTCTGCTTGGATTTCCCTTTTAGAAATCAAGAGCTCACAATGTTATCCAGATGGACTCTGGGTGCATAGGAGTTCTATCTTGGTTTCTTTGTTTTAGATTAATTTCAGAGGACAAGTGGTATCTAGATGGTCAATATCTGGGTGCTTTTGGCTCTCTTTCTTTTCAAACAGGGAACATAGTTGAACCCAGATGGTCAATATTTGGGTGCACTATGGGTGTCTTTCTATTCAATCTCTCTACTCCTTCCTCTATCAAGAGGTCATGGCGGTATCCAGGTGGTATGTGATATGGATCATTCGATGCTCTTTCAGAATATCAAAAAATACAAAAAAAGATGCAATGATGACAAATATTGGAAACAGGGGCAGCGACTTGGGACATTCATCCTTTCTATCAGATCATATCTATCCAAAAATGTAAAAAGAAAACTTTCTATCATTACATTCTATTAGATTAATCTCAGAGCACATATATCCAAACTAACTTCTTTCTAACTAACACATGCATTACTCAGATATTTTGTGCATAGTAGATTGCATTCATTCATTAAGTGCATCAGAAAAGTTAAAAAAAACATGGTAGCTTGCATACATGATAAATCATAAAAACACATGCGTCCATAAGCATCTCATATAAACATACATTTCATATCTACCATCCTGCATGAGCATGTCAGTAACATAGGAAAAGTAAAACATCCATATACGAGTCTGCATAATAAAATATTTGCATACACATCTCACCATCTAAACCACCAAATCACGTAGAATCATACATATAGAAAAGTAAACCATTGCACATCACATCAAAAACACTAGTTGCATCTCATGTAAATCAAAATATCTAAGTACAATGAAGAGTCGCAAGTCTGATCAAAGAAGGTAATCAACATGTATATCAATAAATATCAGTGTATCAAGATACAAAAATGGTACTACTCAGAGTGTATACAAAGGCATCACTGCAAAAATGGTACATCATCAAAATAGAATCAGCATGTGCTGCCCCCACCCTCGCTAGGAGGTGGACGAGGGGGTGACATATCAGAAGGTGGTCTATGAGATGAACTGGGTGCTCTAATACCACTACTCTGGGATTGATGGGCTCGGCTCGATCTCTAGCAAGCGGTGTAGCTAGGCACTCTCTGCTCTGCTAGAACTGCGCCCTCATAATGCCATCTCCAATAATCAATCTCCCTTTGAGCATCTCACCCAAATCTGTAATACCTGCCTAGAATATCTTTGTGTGCAACATCCTATACACTGTCTATGAATGAGCGGACCTCGGCTCAAGCCTGTCGCTCTCGGGACTCATCTGCTGTGACCTGAGCCTCTAAAGTAATAACACGTGCATTAGATAGGGCAAGTTAGGCCTAAAGATCCTAAACCTGCTGGGTGAGGCGCTCCACCTCCAAGGGATCATCGTCCATACCACCCATAGCCGCATCCATGTCCCCCTCCTCTGCCTGGCCTCCCAGTCCCTCACCTCCTCTCCGCCTGAGAACCAAATAATCATCTGAACTCTCTGAACTCTCCCTTGTGCTGCTCCTAGTACTGCCACTATCCCCAGAGGAACCTGTCTTTGCACTTTTCTCATCTAGAGCCTCCATGTCTATATTGACAATCTCCATGTCAACATCCTCAATAATAACCCTATCCTCATGTCTGGGAGCCAAAACTGTAGCTGTCTGCTTGCGCACCCTCCGAACTAACTGGGGTGCCTCCTCCAAAATGGAACCCAACCCAACTCTAGGAGCACTAGTATGACCCCCACTCCAGCCACCTCTGGTCCTAACCCCTCCGCCAGCACCCCCGGGAGCAGGACCATTGCCTCCATCATCACCCCTACCCCATCCTCCATCTCTCCCACCATCCCTCCCCCTACCCCTACCACCATCTCTACCCCAATCCCTCCCTCCCCTGCCACCACCTCTCCCTCCACCACGGCCTCCCCTACCACGCTGTACCTATCGAGCCCTCCTCATAATAGTCTTGGGAACCGGACGCAAGACATCTGTCAGTGCGATCGGCCGATGTTGCAACCAATGGGCATCATACTGTGGTGTAGTGCTTGCAAAAGACAAATTCAACTATCAGTACCAGAGCCAATAAAAACATAAGTATCAAAACAGGATATAAGAAAGAATCAAGAGTAGAAAGGAAGTACATAAGCAATCATAAACAAGACAAACCTAGGTCTACAGTGGCAGAGCACCAGGTCCATGCAACAGGAAGTAAGCCTAAGAACTCAGTGCGAGCAACATCAAGTGACACTACAGCACCCCAAACAATAGCATCCCTTGACCTCCAAGCAAAATATGCATATGAATCAGAAACATCTTGTTGCTCCCCAAACTGGCACAACACCCTGTCGGTGTTGTGAAAATCTATCATATGAACATGATCGGTCACACGACCAATCAAGTATCTCTGCCGACGACAGAATGGCAGATGAATGTCCTCTCCATCCCAGACAAGACAATCTCTGTACGACCTCCATATGAAATATGGGATCATATCTAACTACTGTTGCTAATAAGACAAGTGACCCATATGTGTCTGTACAATGGCTCCATCATACATGAAGACATATGGCCTATCCGCTGGGAGAGCACGGGCACCAACAGGTTGATAGACTGCAATATGCTCCCATGCCCAAATCTGTAGCAAAGTCACACCGCAGCCGAGTGACTTACCATCAAGGTAAGCCACATACAACATGTGAAAATGCATGTGGGCCAACATGCATGGACCTCAAGCAAAGACGGTATGGTCCCGGACCATACTCTGCAAGACACTACCAAAGCCGACAGGAAAACCACATTGTCGATGATCGGGGCATAAAATCCCACATATCAAACTACCCAGCAGCGTGGATAGTCTATCAAGGCCTAACTCGAATCTAGACCAAATAATGTCATAGTCACCAGCAAGCCTGAGCTGATCCCGGGGCAATCCAGAGAGCTTAGTCAATGCAACAACACTAGTGCGTGTGGAATACTCCACAAACTCACCCTGGATAGGGAGTTGGAGGATGCAATATACATCCTCCAAAGTCATGGTACACTCCCCGGTGGGTAGCCAGAAAGTGCACGTCTCTGAATGCCATCGCTCTACTAGAGCGAAGATCAGACCCCTATTGGTCATGATCTTGGGCATATAACATAACTAGTACAAACCGAGGTCATGAAGCACTGACCTCTCATCCTCGGTCAGCTGAAATCTATAAACAAGTCCCACCGCCCTGGACTCCCGATAGCGCAAGATCCACCCAGTGAACTGCACATACAATAAAATCATAAATTATCAGTTTCAGTCATTGAGGAAAGTAATAGAAGTAAGAAAAAGAAGATAACATACAAGGACATCAGGCAAACAGTGCTAAAAAGTCAATTGCGGTAATAAAGCAAGGCAACTGCGGTACTTTTAAGCGATTGCAAAACACAACCAGCAAGTGTGGCATACAAATTGCAATTACGACATTTTTCATATACAAGTGCGGCACACTTATCAATTGCGGTATTCAACTGGCAATTATGACATTTAAACCTCAATTGTGGCATTTAAACCTCAATTGTGGCATTTAAACCTCAATTGTGGCATTTAAACCTCAATTGCGGCAAAACTGCGCCCGATTGAGGCACACATGACATTTTTTTCTAAAAAGTATGAGTTTTAAAAGCAATAAATACAAGCATTAATGACATGCAATGCGAGAAAACTCACCGAATGTCCAGAGCCAGCTAGTCTGCGGTAGGTCCGGACTCGATCAGAGATGTGAACAACGCCAGGAAGGCCAGCCATCGCTCGAAAACAGAAGAAAATAAGGCAGAAATCAGAAAGCCAACTCACCAAGATTATCAGAGCTCCAAGATCGCAAAGTGACAAATGAAGAGCTCTCTTCGCTACTTATAGGGGTTCCAGAAAACCCTAATTTCACCAGGAAGTCCAAAAATTCTTCTCAGTCCCCGAAAACTTCGAAGGTCAATTACAAGGGCATATTAAAGTATTTTTCAAATCCGTCAGCTACCCAGTTCTAGAAATTACAGTTTCAACAAATCAACGCTTGTCTCGTGACTTTTCACTCAAATTTGTTGAGGGGGCATAAATATACACCTACTACTGCCAGGGCAAGCTGGGGCAAAACCAAAGAATCTTTGACACACTGCGACAAGTCACATCGCATCAAAGAGGGGCAAATGTAGACACCCTAAAATGGACAGGCTTGCGACTTTACATTAAAAACACTAATT
>MU228140.1:4160173-4226938 GCA_018584345.1 Thuja plicata | reverse complement strand
TAATTTATAGGAGAAGAGGGCGGCGGGGCAAAGAGCATTCCAGAAGGCTCTAACCTAATACATTAAATGCAGGATAAGAGCAAATAAAATATCTTCAGCAAGCCTCTACGACTTCACGACCTCCCAACCTAATACATTAAATGCAGGTTAAAAGCAAACCGAATCAAATATCTTCAGCAATCCTCTAGCATCTTCAGCAATCCTCTAGCAGTTACGATAGGCTATATTAATAATATATTATTACAATATATTAATAATATATTAAGGTAATATTTATATTGATATTATTACAATCTGATCAAACATGTTGTGCTGTAAACGTCACATCTAACTATTTCAACCAATAGCCTAAGACATAAAAATTAACGATGGGGATGAATTGAATGGTAGTCATTCCCCTCTCGAAGACTACCAACCATCGATTGTAAAAAACTGGCTGGGGCTTTCCCAAAGGGAAACACCTACGGCGTAATTATAATTTCTATGATAAATATCTAAACTTAATAAATATGCTTTTAATTGAATAAAAAACAAAGAAGAAAAGTTTTTAAACAATATTTGTTCTTGTAGGTGATCACCGACGGACCGTATGCGGTCTTTATCACCAAACATAGGACCCATCCACTATTGGCCCCCCCCTCCCAATTTCCTCTAAATATCTTAAAATATTATCATAAAAAGTGAAGGCGTTAATAAGGAAAGGCGATGGATATCTCTTAAGGTAATGTGACCCACCGCTATCAAAATAAAAACTTGTGAGGCGGTTTAAAATATCATGAATTGTCGTACATTAAGCAGTGTTTGTTTTTGGCGCCGCTTGTCACCGTCCGCTTTCTCAGGCCGAAAATTTCTCTCTTTCCAGAGGGGCACGAATATTACAGCACAGCTCTGTATCGATAAAAACTATATATCTCTACTTTCTTAAATTTGGCCATTTGGCATGTGAGCTGTAGAAGTTCTGGATTCTCCTCTGCAGTTGCATTGTTCGTAATATTTTACGGAGACGAGATTTCGGCGTACAGGCGAGGTCGCGGGTACGAGGCGCATTGCGCATCTGTTGAACAGAGTTTTGGTGCAGGTGAGAATGGCGCCGCAAGAAGTGAGGTCGGAGAAGTACAGTTTGGAGGAGGTGAGCAAACACAACACGCCGAGTGATTGCTGGCTTATCATTTGGGGGAAGGTTTACGACGTTTCTGCCTGGTAAGCTTAATGTTTAAGGATGTTTTGAATGAATGGTGGAGGTTTTAAGGACGGATTGGTCTCTGTAAGTTAGGATTTGAATTTCAATGAAGAAACTGATTTGTTTTGTACTGTTTGATCTCTGTTTCAAGTTGAAATTAGGGTTTAAATGAAGGGAGAAATTGAATATATTAATTTGTTTCGTATTGTTGGGCAATGGCTCAGGGTTCCTCACCACCCGGGAGGGAATATGATATTCGTGAGAGCTGGGAAGGACTCGAGCCAGCTCTTTGAATCCTATCATCCTCTCTATGTAAGGCAAGTATTTATTCATTTACATATTTGAGCTTCTCTGGAATAACACTGTCATTTTTTTAAATGCCGGGGGAGTAATTTTACTTTTGAAGGATTTCCAAGGTAGCAAGTCAATGGAAATTTAGTACAGCGGGATCATTTATTGTATTTTGGTTCAGGCTTTAGACAATGCTCACTAACAGGACATTCTATGAGTCTGAATTTGTTAATTGCATAATAATTGTTAACTCCAGAGCAGTCTTTCTTTTTATGTGCCCTGTTTTGTTACACTTAAAATATATCCGAGTAACAGTCATTTCGTTTGTAGGTCGCATGACATTTTTATGGTCTATTTTTTATGAGTTGGTTAACTTTCCACACAATTACATTTTGTCTCGAAGCAAATTTCTACTGGCAAAGTTATCAAATATGCAACAAAATGTTAATCACATGTTCTATCTGCATAATTAGCGTATAATCATGGTTCTGATTCTATATGTACGTATATATTAACTGGACAAGTCTGCTTATCATTGTATAAATTTCTCCTCCTCAAGACTGCAGTGAATTTTTGAGTTTGTTAGAACCTGTTGTAGACTTTAGACACAGAAGCCCTTTCTGGGCACTCCTGTTGGAAAAAGGATTCACATATATACTAGCCGTGTCTGTAAATTTGTTACTATTATCATAACGGAATATATATCTTCTCTTTTTTCTTTTTATGGTCTAGGCAAATGAGGGTTGACAAGTCCTTCAATATATCAATTGGTTAAGAAAACATTTAGCAATATCAAACCAGTGGGGGTTTGAGTCTTGGTGGCAAGAATCACAATACTATGACATAATCATCATACTATGCAATTATTGACATCAACATAATTCACCATTTGCTGACATTTTTATAGATTAAAAAAGGCCCATTGGACATCTTTTCACTTTGGTATTGAAGAAACAAAATACTGGATGTGGCTGATCATCCATGCATATCAGGACATACCTAGGGAGACCACACCTTTTGTGTCCGCTTTGTGATGGCTTGTGCAACAATGTTCTCATCTTCCATCTACGTCATTTCTTCCATGAGGAGATGTGATGCAGAAACGTGGAGGCTTGAGGGGAGTGTAAGTGGACGGTCAAGATTGCTTGGAATGAATGATTTAAGATGAAAAAGGTCATCTTCTGGCATTTTGTGGTGAGATGTAAATGAGACTTTATTTATTTTTTAAATTTGAGGAAAAATGTGCACTAATCTAATTTATTAAAAATGGTTTTGTTTAATTAATTAGTGACAGAAGACAATTAGTTTAGTCAGTTTTTACTTAATTCAATAAATACGTTTTATTCAACTAATGAGGAGAGGAAGGACAAGTTTTTAACGTCCCTTTTTTAGTCCATTCCAATATTCTTGGAAATTCCAACATTCATGGAAAATTCCAACATTCATGGAGAATTCTAACTTTTGGTAGACTTTGGGAGGTGTGAAAAAACAAATAGTCAAATAATTTAAGTTTTCTTAAGGCAACTTTACATTATTTTTAAAAAGGCAACTTATGTTAGCTTATTTATTTCAAAGAACGTTGGCCAATGTCATAAAGTGTTTTTAAAAGAGAGCCAAAAGTGATAATATTAGGCATGGGATACAAGTGGTGATCTAAAAGGTTGTGTTAAAAAAAGAGATTAAAAGTGACTTAGAAAATAAGGATTTAAAAGTGACTTTATTTTAATTGTTGAAGGCAAAAGTGAAATAATTTTAGTTTAAAACTGATTTAGAAAATAAGGATTACAAATAATATCAAACTAAAAGAGTTTGAAAATTCACTTTATGTCACTGAGCCCTTGGTCTACTGGTGATGTTGTATGACTCCAAATGAGCCCACCGAGGATCAAGTCTTGCTAAGTGCAAGGCTTCGACATAATAAGGGATGAGGCCGAGATCATACCCTAGGTGAATTTGGTGGAATGGATATACCCCTTAGTCCTTGGCTCTTAGCTGAAGAGATTTCAGCCCATAGGTTTGTGATCCCGTATCAGGTAGCTAAAATTGCTTCCTGAAGGCTCTCACTGGCTGGTTTGCTCGTGGGCTTCATGCCCCTGCTGGGCAGTCACGCTCATGGTTTGAACCTCCAAAAAAAATATCTTTGTTTTTATTATTGAGAGGAAAAGTCAAATGAAAGATAACTAATTTTTGTTGCTCTAATAGTGCCTATAAAAGAAGTTTTTGAGAGGAGAATTCATTTTGTGCATTTTTATCAAACCACAACTTGTAAAGGATGAATTTGGTTCATTTGTTATGCCCTAGGACAAAAACCCTCCGGCAAGAGAATGAGAATGAAAACCCTCCTAGCCATTTAGAGAGTGGTTGATGCAGGGACATCGATGTGGAGGGAACCCAGTAGAATTTCCAAACCTTCCTTGATGTGTGCGTTACATTCTTCTTTTGAATATTTGACCCCAATTTTAGCAAAATGTGTGGTGTTGGGAATAATGCAGTAGAATAAGTGGTGGGCATTTAAGGGTTTTTGGGGGATGCATCTTGAGGTGTAGCATTTTCTAGATAGAAGTTTTTGAGCGAGGCTTCTATATAGTGTTAGGTTCAGGTTTGAGGAAAAAAGTTTTGGGGAGGATTTGAAGGAGGCTTGGGGAAGCCATTGTTGCTGCTAATAAACATCATTGTTGCAGGTCTATGATCAGACTTAAATCAGGTTTGAATAATAGTATTGAGAAGCCAATAGACTTGGCTAAATGTTTGTGAAACCATTTCTACTTTCAATAAGAATTTCAATGAGTTTGTTTGCATAAGTTGATGTTTGAATCCATCTAATTTGCTGCTATAGATCAGATTGTTTGAGTGTTTTGAGCTTAGTTTCAGATGGTACTGAAGGGGTTTTCATGCCATTGCACCAGCGGTTCACCTAATGACAAATATTTCGAGGCTGCACCATTTTGCTGTAAAATATCTTTTCAGGGCTGAATTTGATCATACAGGTTACCAAGGAAAGCATGGGTAGTTTGAGAGGAGGGGACATCAATTTCTCTTGGTTTTTGACATAGTTCGCAGACTCGAACTTGGAGAGTACTCGACAAGCATAAAATATTCAACTCAACAAAAAATCGGCAAATAATCTGCAACAACTCGACAAAAGATCGACAACTTAAACCATGAGGAAGGGCTGACAGATTTTGAAGAACCTTGATGACAGGGGGTCAAAGAGAAATGCATGGTTTCATAGAAAAAGAAAAGTGTGAAAAACATGTTTTAACCAATGTTCTACTTGCATCAACATTTTTG
Source organism: Thuja plicata (assembly GCA_018584345.1). Taxonomy (NCBI): domain Eukaryota; kingdom Viridiplantae; phylum Streptophyta; class Pinopsida; order Cupressales; family Cupressaceae; genus Thuja; species Thuja plicata. Next base: position 4,222,176 of record MU228140.1, on the reverse strand, counting down.
CCTTTGTTTTTCATGCGTTTGTAAAAACTTGCGAGTTAAACTTGTAAAAACTTCCAAGTTAAACTTATAAAAACTTGTGGAACAAAAAAAAAAAGAGAATACTTGGCATCTCAGCGAGTACTCGCAGATTTTGCAATCTATGGTTTTTGGAGATGATTTACATCATTTGCTTTGGTTATACTTATAAAGTTCCTTAGGACTCTTGGTCACAACTATTAAGGAGTTGATTACCAAGCCATACACTTGTCTAGCAACAAATTTGAATGACCATTGGCTTCATTCACACTTCCAAATGAATATATTGGAAGGGTTTCACGCTTAAAACCTAGCTGTACTATTTGAGGGTTTAGAGGTTGTTTGGGAAGTAAGGTGCAACACATTTGGAGATTGAGTTTGGGTTGTGTTGCCTCTATAGTAGACTGTACAGGTCTATGATTGGCAGTTTATTGTGTTTAGATTACAATTATATTCATCATCATTATTGGACTTCCATCAGTAGTCTAGTCTCATCATTATTGAGGTTAGAAATATTTTAGTTTAATTGATGTGTATGATGAACATATTCAGCAATGTTAGTAGATTGGGACAATATTTTCTACGATACTTCAATAAGATATTGCAACTTCTGATGACATATTTTGCCATTAGTATACAAGGGAAAACGGTTTTGAACCGTCGGTAACATCAACACCGAAAGACAGGTTTACAGTACAACCTGACAGACAACTTCACAAGGGAACCTGACAACAAAGTTTATAGTGTAACCCGACAGAGCAGCTTACAATGTAAACTGACGACACAGTTTACAAGTGCAACCTGAAAATGTTGAAGTGGAACTCGACAGAGTAACCTGACAGAGGAACCCGACAAGCAGACAACAGAGGAACCCGACAGACAGTATACAGAGCAACCTAAGAGGAAAGTCTACAGAGCAACCTGAGCACCAGTCTACCGAGAGACAGTTTTATACCGAGAAATGTGGATCTGACTTACACGTCAGATAAAATACTTAAGTTTTATATTTAGATTAAAGCTTAGCTTTAAATCCATTTCTTGAGGGACAAGCAAAGTAATTGTAATTGTTTTAATTAGTCTAACTGATTGAAAACATGCTAACTAGGAGATCAAGGTCAAATTGTAAACCTTTGATCATAGAGTTAACATTGTAAAGCGTGAAACTCATTTAGGTCAAATTCAATGTACAAATAGATGTGTAATCATTCAGAACAAAAAGGATGTGATGATGATTGTAGCCGCAAACACTTCTATGGATCAGAGACAAAGTTTTATGCAAAAGAACAACAAATGATGAAATCAGTTACCAAGAACAAGATCCAAGGCTACCGAGCAGAACAGAGGTATTAATTAGTCACTATAAGTGATACATCATATTTTTAATCTTTAATGGATATGTAATCAACAATTCTAGATTGCATAGACTACATTCTAACAAGTGTAGCAAATAGAAGAAATCCTTTGAGAAGGTGGATTTAACAATCCTTTGTAAACCTCTTAACTGAGTGCACACTAAACAGTGTTGCTAAAGCTCTTAACAGAGTAGACCTTAACCAGTCTAAACATGTTACTCCTAACAGGGTAAGATCATCAGAAGTGATCAAACTTGTAAGCCTTAATCGACCCCTTCCATTTAGCAGATAGTGAAGTTTTGTGGGTTCATCCCCACCGCATTTTTTACCTTCTAACAGGGGTTTTCTGCGTTACCAAATCTTGTGTCATGTGTCATGTGTCATTACATTTCATGAATGTTTCTATGAATGTTTACATGCAAATTAAGTTTATGAATTGGTTTAACATGCATAAGATAAGAATAGCACATATGGTCGGTAATGCAAGGAATTGATTACTAAAGGATTAAGGTTAATTGACTAAAAGTTTTAAGGGTACTGATTCACCCCTCCCCTCTCAATACACACCATTCCATTATTCCAACAATTGGTATCAGAGCTAGACCTCTATTTTGGAAAAGTTTAAATCACTTGAGAGAAAAGATTATACAATGGAAAGGTATAAGCTAGATGAGTATTGAGAAACGTAAGCTAGAGATACAAATCTTCTATGAACAGTATAAAGAAGCTAGAGTCAAGATGAGAGAGCTACTGGATGAAAGAAAGGTAATGGCATCTCGCTGTAATGAAACATACTATCATGAAGAAGAGATACCTGATTTATTTGAGTCTTCAGAATCCACATCTTGCAATACATCAGACACATCTGAAGGAAGCATTACAAGTCTAAATGAAATCAATCAACATCTGGCTGGACAAGTGAAATCACTGCAAATCGGTCAAGAGACACGGATGGTAAGAATAATTGAGGTTATGAATAATGCTAGACAAGTTGAGCAAGAAAGAACATTAGCTATTGATGACATGAGGAAGATCACTGAAAAGATACAAGAGAAAGAGTCAGAAATACAAAGACTTACTGAACATCATCATGAGATCACCAATCAGATTATTCTTATGAGTCAGGAGGCAAACCGAATGAACATAGAACTGAATGGAAAGTTGGAAGCTATTGGTGAGCTAAGAGAAGAAAATGAAAGATTGAAGCATGAAGTAAGAATTCAACAACAATGCAATAATACGATCAAGAGAGCTGAAGAAAGTACCAAAAGAATGGATGATTTTCTGGATGGACAAAGAAGAGTTAACAACAATGCCAGACTAGGGTATACCGAGCATGGAGAATCACCATACCAAGCTGATCCAAAAGATGTCTACACAAATCCAAGACCAAGGAGGCAGTCATGCAATCACTGTGGAAAACCAGGCCACACATCAAATGTTTGTAGAAGCAAAACTAAAGGTATTCCTAAATCCACTTCTACATTCATTGGAAATTGTTATAACTATAACAAGAAAGGACATAAAGCATATGAATGTGAATTTGAGGTGAAACAACCAAAGAAGGAAACCTACATGGAAAAATATTGTCCTACTTGCAAAATGCATGGGCACACATCTCTTGAATGCATGAAGAAGAAAAAGCAAGCATGGAAGCCCAAAGAACAAGAAAATGCTTATCAACCGAAAAGAGTCGGTAACTCATATGTTTGGGATTACAATACATGGACAAATTGCACAACATGTGGTAGATATGGACACATAGCAGTAAACTGCATGAGAAAATGGATGAGAAGGTCTAGAAGCTAGACTAACCCCGGAATGGCATGCTTACACTGTCATAAAGTTGGTCATCTAAGCAAGGACTGCAGAGACCGAGTGACAGAGACAAGCACTTTTCCCAATGGCAACACCATTGAAGACAATAGGAAGATGAGAAACAAAATGTGGAGGAAAGCTACAAACATTGATGATGCTGGACCAAGCAATGCAATTGGTGACACCTTATCCAATGGATTTGGTGACATCACCACCCCCACCTAAGATGAACATGTAAGTATGGAACTGCACTATACCAAGCTATATTTCACATCAGTTCCATTATACATAGATAAAATGCCAAACTAGCATGAATAAAGATGCACTATGGTATTACTTGTTATGATTTTGTGAATACAATCTCGTCGGTCAATACATACCGAGAATCGTCGGTGTACATATGAAAGCCAAGTTAACAATGTAACCCGAGCATCGTCGGTAATCATGTAAAAAGACAACCAGTCTTCGCCACTTACCGAGCATCGTCGGTAAACATGTGAAAAGTCAAGTGAGTTGTCACTTACCCCGAGTCGAAAGCTTGTGTGATACCCGAGCGACTCCGTCTTCGAACATTGAGAAGTGGCTAGAGCATTAATTGCGCCACTTAGGACATCGTCTATAAAAGGACGACGGAGACCTCATTTCATTCACCAACGTTTGAGAGCAAAGAGTAGAGCGAAGCAAAGCGACCAAAGGCGAGAAGATTGTAGAGAGATTCACGAGCACCTTCACAGCTACTACGACAGATTTCGCTTCAACATCTATAGCAGAACAAGTGAGTAACTAGAATCACCGAGCTCACAGTTTGTTTTACGGGAAAAACCCTAAATTTGCAAAATCATGGCAACCACATCCCGTGCAACAAAGATCAAGAACGCCAAGGAGAAAAAGGTTAACCTGATTAAGAATGCCACTTGTGAAGAACCGAAATACAAGTTCTGTCCAGAGGTTGCTTCACAACTCGACGACGTTGGAGCATTCTCAAGCATACCACCTAGGGTTTTGCTTGTTGAGGATGTTCAGGCATACATACATTGCAAGATTGCCGAGATAGGAGATCTTGAGGTTGAGCAAGCTTACAAGAAGCTTTGCACAAACGAAACCATCAATGACGAACATAATTACATCGAGGTGAAAGGGCTCACAAATGCCCTAATGTTCCCGAATGAGTTTAAAATCGAGTGGATCCGGATAGTGCTGAGTAGAGTGCATGACCGAAAGATGTGGCTGGACGAGCCAAAACAGATCACTAGGGATGTGATACACGCAGTGACCGGTTATCCTATAACCGACAAGGCCAAGACACTCAAACACCCTACTCGCCCCGATATTGAGAAGATGACAGGTGCAGAATGGGATGGAAGAGGATTGAAGGTAAATTCCATCAAAGATCCCAAAATGAAATTTGGTGCATGTGTGCTGGGATACAAGATATTCCAAGCCAGCAGGATGAACAACATTGCATGTGGAGCAGTTGACACTGCCCACAAGATTGTGAAGAAGGGACTACAATCAGATCTATCCGAGCTTCTACTGAAGCAGTTAGATGAGAACTTGAGGACAATCAGGTTTGCAAAGCCCAATTCATGTAAGTTCGGATCACTTCTAATGTGCATGTTTTTCTACTTTCAAGACTTCTTTCCATCTATCGGTAATGTCAACTGGGATACTACCCGACCAGTGACAATTCAAATCAGTGAATTCATCAAGTCACTAGGTGACAACTTTACATCTGTCATGGATGAATACTTCATTGGATTCAAGGACAGGACGCAAAAAAGGATGAGGATACCAGAACAACTGGTAGAAAAATATAAGACTGATATTTGTTTTATGGTGGACACCGATACCACCTTGATCAAACCAGCTGTACTGAGGACAGCATGGTTAGAACCACTTGACTATGAGATCAACATAGATCAAGCCACCAATGCTATTGAAGCATTATTAAATGAACCTCTGGACAAGTCACAACCAAGGTTTGGAACCTATGAAGAGGCTAAGGAAAGAATAAAGACCGGCCTAGTTGTGAAGAAAATAGACAGAAAGAAGGATAAAATGGTAAAGACTCTTAAGAAAAAGCTGTCGGTAAATGAAGAAGAAACAGAAGAAACCGAGGGACAGTCACCCGTTGGTAAAGATGAACATTTGAGTGACTCCGAGTCAACAGAGTCTGATGCACCACCCCCAAAGAAACCAAGAACTACTGCTGCATCTCGGACAAGGAGTCAGACAACTAAAGATGCAAGTTCATCACCGGTAAAGAAAGGACAAGTGAGGACTTACAAAAGGAAGCCTCAAACCAGGCAAACTTCATAATCCAAAGAGGAGAAAAAGACTAATCCGAACAAAGGAAGATATAGAGGACACTGAACAAGATGAACAACCTGTAAAGAATAAACTTCCTACTACAATTGATGAGATTACTGAATCAATCATCAGTTCAAGTTCAATAACTGAGCCTAAGATTAGAAAATGGCTAACTCTGGATCCCGAGGATCAGAACAAGATAGAAGAAGCCATCATCACAACAATGTGTAAATTCAAATATGTTCCCATACAGTTTGAAAATAAGATGCCACAAGAACTTCTAGACAGGCTATCGGCAAGGTGGACATTTGCACTAAATTCTGAAAAATAGATAAGGGAAAGATCCCTAGTTTCTGTTATGCCACACGAGTCCAAAATGGATGAAATTGAAGAAATGATGAAGTTACATTCAAAGAAGTTCTCACCAAAATTGAGAGCCTACAAAGTATTACAGGGAAACCTAATTGAGCTTGACAAAGAAAGTGAGATTGCTTGGAGGAAAATACTCGATGTACCTAAGGAGAATACAAGCCCCGAGAGAGTATTAGAACTTACCAACAAGCCTCACAATGAAGAAAAGGAGGCTATACCAAGCCCTGAGCACATTCTTATAAATGATGCAGAGGATGTCACTTCAGTTGAATTGAACATAGAAGCAAGTAAAGCAATGGATGACATTTCTCAGATCAAACAGTCTTTAGGAGACACAACAGATATCACAAACCAAGATGTGACAATAATAGATATAACTGGAGATCCGACCGAAGAAGCAAAGGTAGATGAAGATGTTACTGTTATCTCCGAGCAGCCCACAGAACAGGACACAACAACGGATGCTGCACAAGTGAATATACCAGGACAAATGCCATTATTAATACAAACTATCAATATAATGACAGAAACAAGAGATACAATACCGGAGCATGATGCAGGCATACCCGAGGATAAGGTGAAGAGGAACAGAAAACCACAACTGATGAGCAAAATGTAACAAATGAAGAACAAAAAGAAACAGATGGAGAACAAAAAGATAAAGGTGAAGAAGACAAGAAAGGTGATGCCACTCCTAAGGATATCGAAAGAGAAGTTGCAGATAAAGCAAAGGTTGTTGTGGAGACGTCCACACCAAACCGACAGGTAGACACCGAGCAACAGCTAAAGGGCACAACACCTCCAAAGCCTTCATCAAGCACATCAAACCAAGCAAAGGAACTTGCTATTGTACTGCATATAGGTGCCTGCACTACACTTTCAAAGAAAAAGAAGAAGAAGAACAAGAATCCAGTCACCCTGGAAGTAATCATTGAAATACCAGACTGTGATCCGAGGACATTGGATCCAGAGTCACTTACAAAGTATGCAAAACTTTATAAAAGGAAAGCTATCCAAGATAAGCTTAAAAAGGAGACAAAGGATACACATGTACTAGAGACAACCAAGGAGATACTTCAGCAGATTGTACCTGATACACACATTGATCAAAATGCTTCTATCATTGATCAATTAGCCATTCTTATTGAAGCCATCACATCACAGAATGTGGATGCAGAGAAGGCAATAGAAGAACATGCAGAACATAAATACCAATACAAATTGACCGAGAAAATCAGCCAAGAAGTGGCCGAGAACAAGGTAAAGCTATCTGAACTAGTCAATGAATTGGAACCAATTATTTCAGAAGCTATAGCCTTAGTTCAAAATTTTTGCACAATAGAGCAATTCACTAAGGAGAATAGTGAGAAGATTGCACAGATAGATGCAGATCTCAATGCTAGTGCACAAGGTCTTACAACCACTGACAATGCAATCAAGTTGCATTATGAAAAGATTATGGAAGCTAAAAGGTTGAGACTTGAGATTTTAGAGGCAGAAACAAAGTTCAGAGATGAGGTAACTGAGCTCCAGGCTCTACTCCTACCAAATCTTACATTACTGCAACAACATTTGACATCGGCAAGACAATTGATTGCCACCCCAGAATGTCTGTGACAGAAAGTATCTATGATATGCATGCAAGGATTACATTGGAGCACATGGCCCTGGAACACCTTAAGGAAAAGTGGGAGAAAATGATGGAAGACATGGAGAACTCCCATTCCCACATTTTTGACAAGTTGTAAGTATTTACACCTTTGTCCTTATCATCAAAAAAAGGGGGAAATAATATGTGTGACAAAGAGAGTGGATAAGGTATAAGGGGGAAATAATGAAAAGGGGAAATAGTATAAAGGCAAGTGTATATTCATGTACATCTACTATACCGACATACACATAGGGGGAGTCATATTGACAATGTGATTACATGGTGTATATACTAAACATTTTAGTTTTGCACATATAAGTTTTTGATACTAATGTCAAAGGGGGAGATTGATGACATATTTTGCCATTAGTATACAAGGGAAAACAATCTTGAACCGTCGGTAACATCAACACCGAAAGACAGGTTTGCAGTACAACCCGAGAGACAACTTCACAAGGGAACCCGACAACAAATTTTATAGTGTAACCCGACAGAGCAGGTTACAATGTAAACCGACGACACAATTTACAAGTGCAACCCAAAAATGTTGAAGTGGAACCCGACAGAGTAACTTGATAGAGGAACCTGACAAGCAGACAACAGAGGAACCCGACAAGCAGACACCAAAGGAACCCAACAGATAGTATACAGAGCAACCCAAGAGGAAAGTCTAGAGAGCAACCCGAGCACTAGTCTACCGAGAGACAGTTTTATTCCGAGAAATGTGGATCTGACTTACATGTCAGATAAAACACTTAAGTTTTATATTTAGATTAAAGCTTAGCTTTAAATCCATTTCTTGAGGGACAAGCAAAGTAATTGTAATTGTTTTAATCAGTCTAACTGATTGAAAACATGCTAACTAGGAGATCAAGGTCAAGTTGTAAACCTTTGATCATAGAGTTAACATTTTAAAGCGTGAAACTCATTTAGGTCAAATTCAATGTATAAATAGATGTGTAATCATTCAAAACAAAAAAGATGTGATGATGATTGTAGCCACAGACACTTTTATGGATCAGACACTTCTATGGATCAAAGACAAAGTTTTATGCAGAAGAACAACAAATGATGAAATCAGTTACCAAGAACAAGATCCAAGGCTACTGAGCAGAACAGAGGTATTAGTCAGTCACTATAGGTGATACATCATATTGTAATCTTTAATGGATTTGTAATCAGCAATTCTAGATTGCATATACTCAGGTCAATGAGTATTTTTGACTACATTCTAACAAGTGTAGCAAATAGAAGAAATCCTTTGAGAAGGTGGATTTAACAATCCTTTGTAATCCTCTTAACCGAGTGCACACTAAATAGTGTTGCTAAAGCTATTAACAGAGTAGACCTTAACCCGTCTAAACATGTTACTCCTAACAGGGTAAGATCAGTAGAAGTGATCAAACTTGTAAGCCTTAACCGACCCCTTCCATTTTGTAGATAGTGAAGTTTTGTGGGTTTCATCCCCACTGCAGTTTTTACCTTCTAACAGGGGTTTTCTGCGTTACCAAATTTTGTGTCATGTGTCATTACATTTCATGAATGTTTCTATGAATGTTTACATGCAAATTAAGTTTATGAATTGGTATAACATGCATAAGATAAGAATAGCACATATGGTCAGTAATGCAAGGAATTGATTACTAAAGGATTAAGGTTAATTGACTAAAAGTTTTAAGGGTACTGATTCACCCCTCCCCTCTCAGCACACACCATTCCATTATTCCAACAACTTCATCTATAGAGGGTTAGGGTTTCATCAATTCACATGTTCTATTTTATGCGAGTGTTGGTTATTAGCAGATACAATACCATTTTCAGCTCCAAAATTAAAGGTTAGTCTAGTTTTATTACCGTGCTCTATTTTATCTAAAGAATGTACTTGTATGGTTTGTGTTTGGAAAAATACGAAAATAGAGTGTTGCATTGGTAGTCAGTTGCAATTTTGTCAAACACTAGCAAAATACAAAAAAGTTTGTCCTAGCACTTTTCAAAGTTATAAAATTAATTAGTGAATATGTGATGTAGAATCAAATGCTGTTGTGATTCTAAAATGTAGCAGCAGATTGTACGTGTCTATATTATGCCCCTCTTAGAAGTGCCATTGAGAATAAGAGAAGTGATGTTGCTTTAATGAAAATAATTATAGGCACCTGGTGAGGAAAAATTAGTGTCAATCTGTCGATGTTTAGGGGAATGAGGGTTAGAAAATAAATATAGCTCTTGCAAAGGCTGCTATCCCATCAATTTGTTGTAGGTTCTTGTCTAATCATTAACTAGTTCTTTTTGCTAACTAGGTTTTGTAAGTATTCTTGTTTTTTCTTTTCTTTCCAAATTTTGGTTTTCAAGATGTTTCTAGCCTATGTAGAGGCATTTTCATTCATTTTTTGACATTTTTGCTTGTTTAAGGTTTTTTTTGTAGTTTGACATTTGTGTTATGTGCAAAGATGTTTTTGTCTATTTTAGCATTTCCACCTTGTATTTTAGCTTTTTTGTTCTAGCTTTTTGTTTATTGTTTTAGCATTTTTATTTTGTGTGGAGGTGTTTGTGTGTGATCTTTAGAGTTTTCGCCTTGTGTTTCATTGTTTTCATTGTACTTGTTTTTTAGATTTTGCTTAACCCACTAATCCTTGTTCTTTTATTTTGCATTGGGATTCTTATGTTGTTTTAACACTATACCTTGAGGTTCATTTGTCTAAGCCTCAAATCTTGCAAACTAGGAACAACATGGTTTTGTAGGATCATTTGTCAAAGTTTGATTTTCTAACATTAATTACATTTATTTTTGTGAAGGAAATTTGATTTTTGTCTTTTGTCTTGTTTGTTGTGTATACTCTTCTCTCTCACCTTAGGGTGATAAAAAACAACTTTCCTTGATTCCCTTTTGTGTGTTGTGTTTTTGTTATTAGGCTGTGCATGCGGTCTTATTGCACTTTTATGTTCTAATATTGTTCCTTGAGGTTCATTTGTCTAAGCTTAAATTCTTGCAAGCTACTAACATGGTTTTGTAGGATCAGTTGTCAAAGTTTGATTTTCTAACATTAATCACATATTTATCTTTATTAAGGAAGTTTAATTTTTGTCTTTTCTCTTGTTTGTTGTGCAAGCCCTCCTCTTGCACCTTAGGGTGTTCAAAAACAACTTTGCTTGTTTCTTTGTGTGGTATGTTTTTGTGATTAGGCTATGCATACTCTCTTCTTGCATCCCAAAGTGATGATCTTATAGATTGAAAATGGTCTCTTTACTTTTGTAACTCAATAGGTGTTTATCCACTTCCCTTGCACATTTGTGTGAACTTTGGAATTAAACATCTACTCCTTCCTCTTTTATTTTTTCTTTTGTGTTTATCCACTTGGGTTTCATCACCAAGTGTCAAAACCAAAAGATTTTGTTTTGATAAGGTATACAAATTGAAGGGTAAAATTATTGTTCTTGACTAAGTGGTTGTGTTTTACGTACGTCGTGAAGTGAGGTGGTTTCACCCGTTGATACCTAGGCTTTAATAGTGCCCCAACTTTAAACAATACCTCTTAGGGTAGGAATTGTCATTGTTGGTGTAGCTCTGATATGAGAGCATGGAGTGAAGTGTGGAGGGATTTGACTTTGATTGCACGTCTCAGGCAAACTCCTTAATTTTATAGATTTGGGCGTTACATACCTTCAAGAATACTTAGGACTCCTTAATGAGCTATGTAAAACCTAGCATAAGAACCTTTTGGTTGTTTGTAACTTGTGATGCACCAATAAGCAGTTTTCCTTTGGAAGTTACTCAATCCATACTCTTTTGAGGTGTATTTGTGGGCTTACAAGCCAAAGACATCGACTTGAATAATATAGGTTGTTCTCGTGTCTATCTTGTCTTCTTGTTCGTGTTAAATCCACGTTGAACCCAAAATGTAAAGACCAAACACATCAAAATCAAGATCTCAACATTAAAATCATGAAGTCACATCTTAAAGTTGAAAGTCAAAACCAAATCCTAAAGTCATTTCTAAAAATAAGGCCGAAAACATATTTTCATGTCACCACCACTCAACACCAAACCAAATTAAAGACAGTTTATGAAGAAAATCCTTTCCTCCTTGAACAACCTCTTGCTCAAGATCCTTACGATGGAGAACCCTCTTGCCTAAGGGCATGTCGTAGTGATAGTGATAGTGAAAGCCTTCCCGATCAAAGAAAATATTCACATGACTATCCCATGACTATCAAAGTGATATTGTGCATATTGAACCATTGATCCAAGGCCATGATCACACCAACCATCATATAGTACACAAATCTTCAATCCAAACTCATGGCTAAACTAACAATCACTTAGACTAAAACAATAAGGACAATTTCCAAAGGCCTCTCATTCCTTATAAACATATCTTCATTACATGATCCCAAAATGTGATGCCCCCTTCCTAATTTGCCCTAAATTTGTCCTAGAATCACAATTGCAACAATTTAGGATTAGGGTTACATCTTACCGAGTAGATATTCCTTTAAATTTTGTGATCCTGGATTTGAATCCTGCAATCATAGCATAAACAACATATACAAATATATATCTATTTATCTATTCAACGATTAGGGTTAGATTACATCATAACCATAAGCTATCAATAACATTTTGTAAGCATATTAAAGATCAGAGGAGAGACAAGATAGGTCCGCTTGAAGCCATTTCTACTCTAAGCCCAAGAGTGGATGTATACTAGAGCCCTCTTTGCTTGCTTATTGGTTTGCTTGTACTTGCTTTCCCTATCAATGTCTCATCGTGCCAAAGGCACATGCCACCTTGCGAAACTTGGGTTAAGGCTGTAAGGGAGTTTCTGGATCCTATTTAAGTGCTTGTTTAGCCTCCGTACATGATGCAAGTGCTTTCTTGGCCTCCTTACATGATTTAAATGCTTCTCCCAACCTTCTTACATGATGCAAGTGCCTTCTTGGCCTCCTTACATGGTGTAAGTGCTTCTCCCAGCCTTCTTACACGATGCAAGTGCCCTTATTTGACCTCTTTACTCAATGCAAGTGCTCTCTTGGCCTCCTTAAATGTGCAAGAATGTGCAAGTGCCCTTATTTGGCCCTTTTACATGATCCTTTTACCCTCCTACACCTCAAACCATATCTACAAGGTGGGTTGCAGACAATTAAGACATGCCATATTCTATTATGAATATTTATCTCCACCGTTGGAACCTATGTGTTTGGTTGTCATTGATGTCAAATCTGGGGATCCGGTTAGATCATAGTGCTATTGGTGTTTGTTTTGATGTGGATGACATGTGTTGTCACGACAGTAAAAGCTAAGTAACAAATGTTTGAGTTGCAAAATTACAAATATACTATTTTGGTGTGAGGAATTGTTCCTCTCAAAGGTTGAGTTTTTAGTGTGATCCGGATGTTTCGGATGTTTGTGCAATGAAGATGTTGATGATTACAGACTTGAGGATTACGGTTCTCTGCACTTTCAAGTGATTAGCAAAGTCGTAACCTTGACATAAATGAAGAATGTTTTGCGGCAAGTGGTCCGGAAGTGTGTACAGTTGAACCAATTTCTTTTTGTTGATCCGGTTGATGGTTGGTGCCCCAAAATAAGTGTTCTGGTGATATTCGTAGTAATATTTGCATCTGACAGAGGTCTGAAATTATCTACTGTTCCGGATAAGGTGTTGATAGTTTGATTTAATGCTATTCATTATTTATCATTTGATATTCAAATTAGGGACGTGTTGATATGTTTCGGAGGCATGGTTATAAATTGTGTCATCTTTTTGGGCTCCGATGATTACGACTTTTTGATAACGTGTGGCTCATTTTACATTTCTTCGCTGTAATGTTTTGTTTGGACCTATTTCAAATTATGGTTCTTGTTGATGGCTGACTTTGGTTTGCTTCGGGGATCGTGGCGTGCGATCCCAATCGTTGTAAGATCTCTGAATGGAAACGTGTTGACATTTTCTTGATGTCAACTTAGTATATACACCGGATATATACACACACGCGCGTGTGTGTACAAATATATAGATAGCGAGTCGTAGAAAAGGAGGAAGGTGTGTGCGCTTGAAATGTCCAGGTAGTGGTGCAGACAATTTTGGTACAGGCAGAGTGGAAGACTGTGTTGCATAGGTTCTTAACCGTATCTGCTGCAAGTGGTTGCATTGAGATCAGAGCTTAATTGGAACTGAATTCATGCATATGTGGATGCAACCTTCTCAATTCATATTTTGTTTCTCTTGGCAGTGAGCCATTCAACTGTAAAAGTTTGTTATAATGCCGACAGTGTGCCCCTTTGGGCAGTGAGCCACCCATTGTAAAAATCACCTTAACCGTTGCTTTTTATTTCATGAGAATTAGCTTCTCCGTGGTTTTTCCCATCTTGGGTTTTCCGTGTAAATATATGGTGTTCATTGTGTATGGTTGATGAATGTGCTTGTTCATGTTTATATCTGATCTGGCTAAGTGATTAAAGATTTAAGTTATTGGATTTGGATTTGTGAAGTTGCTAAAAAGTTTTATTCTACAAATGGTTCACCCCCCTCTCAGTTGTCTGAGCCATTCAACATCTGCATACTCCATTATTCTTGTATCTATCTATCTATCTATCTATCTATCTATCCTGTTCCTGATCAAGGTTTCTTTTGGCTCTATTTATAAACCTTCAATGATTTGCAACATTGTTCACATTTTCCATGCATATATCTTTTCTACATCTCTTGCAACTTATTTTTTTGCTTGTTTCTTGAGGGATTGATGATTGATGGAAGAAGGATGATGATAGAGAAATCCTCCTTCAATGTTTGGAACAAAATCTCTTTAATACTTTATTGGTGAAAGGATCACAACCTTTCATAAGAATTGAGTCACCACTTTTCATTTTTGCCTTTGAGAACAATATATTGATCTCCCTTGGATGTCTTCCTTAAATGAACCCCTCTCTCCTTTTTATCTTCCAATGCGAGGGAGAGTCGCATCTCTTCATCATGTCTGTCCCTTTTGCAATGGTCACAACCTTCCATAATTACCACCTTTTGAGAGAGTTACAATCCTTTAGCATTTCTAACCTTTGAGAGAGTCACTTGCTTATTTTCTTCCCATTCCTTTCTTCTTATATTAAACCTTTGTTAATTCCTATGGTCCTCTCTTTCTTCCTTTCTCCATCTCCCCTTTCAAATGAACTTTCCTCCCTTTCATATCTTATGTTGAGGGAGTCGGAATTCTTCATTACACATCTCTTGACCTTTCATTAAACATAATTAACTTGTAACTAAATTAAATTATATTGTATTATTATTTATTTTTATATTTTTGTATTTTAATTTTATTATTATTTATTATTAAATCTTATTTTAGAAAGGGGGTATTACACAAAAACAAAACAAGGCACAACCTTCACCACCCACACTTTTGTGTCACACCTGCTAATCAAATCAACCTTATCAAAACATTTCAAACAACCCCAATCATTAACGAAATCAACCAACTCAAGTAACCTAACTAATAAGAATCAATCAAAACCCAAAATTTAACCTTCAATACAATCAATGTTTTGAATCGTACAATCTGAATCAAAACACTTTGAACAATCCATCCACCCCTAATCAACAAAATCTACCCTACCAACAAAATCAATCAAATCAAAACCTACTCAATTGCACCACTCAAGCCTTCCGACAATTACCCAACTTCAATCCACCACCACCTCCTTTAAATACCTTGTTTTGACTAGGAATGCTAGGCCATGAAGAATGCCTTTAAGGGGTTGCAACTAGGGACAAAAAACCAAATAACATATACGAGTTTGAAAAACTATGTCCTTATGCCTTTGATCGTACTATATCACAAATCCCCTTTCCTCCCTACCCAAATTCAAAAAAGACAAAGGGAAGTAAGATCCAAGAGATTGTTTAAAGGAATTTGTAGGGCATGCCAAAAGGTTGCATACAATGACATCTACTTTCTTAAATTATTCAAATGAAGGATATAAGGGAAAGCACTAGGGTGTTTTCTACACTTCTCCAAATAGCTCATCACCACATATGAACAATTTTTAAAAATCCTAAAACATTATTCCTAATGTAGAACACAAATTGACCATGAAGAACCTTTGCAACTTTAAACAATGAAATGGGGAAAGTTTCTTGTCTTTCTTGCAATAGTGGAAAAGTCTAGCAAGTAGATTTTATGGTCAATACTTGAGAACCAATTTATCCACATTCATCACCAAGTTAAATTAAGAAATGGCCTTTCATTTGCAAGTGCATTGCATTATTAAAATTAAATGGAAAATCCCAACTAGATTGCTACTTCCACTAGCTACATCTGTGTCATGTGCAAGAGCTGCCTCATGTTCATCTATAGAAACTTGGGCAAGCTGTGCAACTGTAGCATCTAAATTGGCACACTCAGGGGCTAGATCCCGATTCCTTGTTGCACCCTCATTGTATTTAGGTTGCTTATATGACAATAGATGAAGGCTAGGGTGTATGTAGACCAAATTCTCTTCTTTTTTTTGCACCCAAACAATTGCGCTTCATTGAGTGGATAGAGTATTGACTCCAATTCCGCTCAGCTGAAGAACTTTTTACCTGCTGAGTTTTCATACAACATTTAGTATATAATTTTATAATTTAAGAATCAAAACTTGAAAGTTTAAACATAAATTATAAATAAAGATATTTTAATATGATAACATTGAATGAAAAACAATAAAAATAAAAAATAAAAAGATACATACTTGGGAGAGAATCTTAATTGTAAGATGCTGCAAGAAAATGGAGCTTTGACCATGTACATACCACCACTCATCAACACTCATCCTATTTTTGGCATGAAGAGCGGAAATGAATTGGCCAAACTCACTCAAGACAATATTTCGAGTTTCATAGATAAATATATCTTTCTAAATGCAGCCTTATAGCTAGTAGCAACCTTTGCATCTCTATATGGTGCCACTCTCCTTGGCATTGCAAGTATGTCTTTCCTAAAATACCTTGGCATAAAACAAATGCTAAGAGATGCAAGGGGGTGGTCATCTTGTTCCAACGTTCAACAATAATTCGTTGCACAATTTTGAAAAATGTATTAGTTGGGTCATGTTCCTTGGTCTCTATTATTGCTATTATTTTCTCCACCATGGTGTCCATACCATCATAAATTTCACCCAAACATGGGTGATTGGTATCAACATACCTAATCGTGCTCATGATTGGCTCGGTGAAAATGTGATATCCCCTTCCTAAAATAGGATTTAATAAGAAATAATAAAAATAAAAGGATGAGCAAATAAATGATAATAAACTATAATATAATTTATTATTCAATTAACTATATTAATAATATAACAATGAAAGAAAATCTACTAAATAGATAATAATATTAATATATATATTTAATTCATATATATCTTGTCTCATAGTAATATTTTAATATTAAATTATAGATATATAATTAAAATATTTAATCATTAAGCTTAAATATAAGATTTTAATAATAAAATGAAAATATAGAAATAGATTAAGAAATAAAAATAAAAAGAAATAATATAATATAATCTATTATTATTATCATAATAGTATAATATATCAATAATAAAATAATATGATATATAATTGATATAATAATAATAAAATTAAATTATAAAATAATATAATTAGAATATAACTAACTTAGTTAAGTTAATGAAGGGTCAAAAGGCATGAAAGGAAAAGTTGTGACTCCCTCAAACATGAGATATAAAAAGGGAGAAGAAAACTTCATTTGGGGAGGAGAAAGGAATAAAAGAGCATATAAATTAATAAAAGGTTGTCTCTTTCAAAGGGGCAGCCATGATGAAAGGTTGTGACTCCTCCGAATGGCAACAACGATGAAAGGTTGTGACTCCTCTGAACGGCAACAATGATGAAAGGTTACGACTCATTTAAAAGGCGGTAATTCTAAAAGTTTGTGACTCTTCCAAGGCTAGTAAATCTAAAAGGTTGTGACTCTTCTAAAGAGGCAACAATGATACAAGGTTGTGACTTTTTCAATAGGCGACAATGAAAAGTGGTGACATGTTCAATAAAGTATAAAGGAGATTTAATTGCAATCCAAAAAGGAGGAACACCAATAAAAAATTATTATTCAAATTTTGAGAGCAAAGCAAAGAAAAAGGTGATCCCAAAAGGGGACATTACGGTGGTATCAGAGCATGATCCTGTCATCTTGCAGGGTTAAAGAAGTTATATGGAAATTATTCACAATGCAAAGAGATACAAGATAAATCAGTCATAAGGCAATAATAGATTGAGAGAGGGGCTGTTCCCTCTTGCAAATTGAATAATGTCAAGACAAGATCGAGAACATTCTTAGTGAATGCCAAACCAGATTAAGGCATTCTTAGTGAGTGCAAAGGGCGTTCTTAGTGAGCGTTAAGATTGATCCAAGCCATGTTGGGTGGAGGACATTCTTAGTAAGCATTGAGATTGAGCCGAGCTATGCTTGGTGGAGGGCATTTTTAGTCAGTGCCAAGATCCGAGACATTCTTAGTGAGTATCAGAGAAGATCAAGGCGTTCTTAGTGAGTTCCAAGATCCAAGACATTCTTAGTGAGTGTCAAAATAGATCAAGGCTTTCTTAGTGAGTGTCAAGATCGAGGACATTCTTAGTTTTAGAGGCATTCTTAGTGAGTGTCAAAGTAGATCAAGGCATTCTTAGTGAGTGCCAAGATCTAGGACATTCTTAGTGAGTGTCAAAGTATATAAAGGTGTTCTTAGCGAGTACCAAGATCCAGGACATTCTTAGTGAGTGTCAGAGACATTCTTAGTGAGTGTCAAAGACTTTCTTAGTGAATGTTGAGACTTGATCGCACACATTCTTAGTGAATGTTGAGATTCCTAGAAAGGAATTAAGAAAGAGATTCTCTATACCCGGAAGGATCATTCATCAAGGAGAAAAGCAACACTACAGTACATCAAGATAAGTTCCATCTTGGAATCATTCTTATTATTTTAAATTGAATATTATAGTCTTTAATTTGATAAATTTATATTTGTAAATATATTGTTGTTCTAATCTCAAGTTAAAATTGACATTAATTCATATATATCTTGTCTCATAGTACTATTTTAATATTAAATTATAGATATTTAATTAAAATATTTAATCATTAAGCTTAAATATAAGATTTTAATAATAAATGAAAATATAGAAATAGATTAAGAAATAAAAATAAAAAGATAAATAATATAATAATCTATTATTATTATCATAATAATATAATATATCAGTAATAAAATAATATGATATATAATTGATATAATAATAATAATAATAAAAATAAAATATAAAATAATAAAATTAGAATATAACTAAACTTAGTTAAGTTAATGAAGGGTCAAAAGGCATGAAAGGTAGAGTTGTGACTCACTCAAACATGAGATATAAAAAGGGAGAAGAAAACTTCATTTTGGGGAGGAGAAAGGAATAAAAGAGCATAGAAATTAATAAAAGGCTGCGACTCTTTCAAGGGGCAGCCATGATGAAAGATTGTGACTCCTCCGAATGGCAACAATGATGAAAGGTTGTGACTCCTCCGAATGGCAACAATGATGAAAGGTTGTCTCTTCCGAAGAGAAACCATGATGAAGGGTTGCGACTCATTTAAAAGGTGGTAATTCTAAAAGCTTGCGACTCTTCCAAGGCTAGTAAATCTAAAAGGTTGTGACTCTTCTAAAGAGGCAACAATGATACAAGGTTGTGACCTCTATTATTGCTCTTATTTTCTCCACCATGGTGTCCATACCATCATAAATTTCACCAAAACATGGGTGATCGATATCAACATACCTATTCGTGCTCATGATTGGCTCGGTGAAACTCAAAACATATTTCACACAATCCCACCGCTCATCAACAAAGATCCATATTCTTACTTTCTCGACTCTTTTTGTGTTTGAGTGCTTCCAGACACTCCACAAGGTGTTGATGACCATAGTACTCAAGGCCTCTCACAACTTCACAAGCTATCTTAAGATGATTGTGTGTGATGCAATCTATAACATAACATCAAAAATACATGTCATATATTAACTAAAATAAATAAAAACTAAAAAATTTAAAATTAAATTTTGATTACCTTCAACAACTTCAACTTGGAGAAGGTCCTGAATGTGGCTTGTAACATGTGATGATTAGTCACAAACATTTAAAACACCTTGGCCTTTGTGTACACTTGTTTGTCCTAGTCAATTTGTATGCCAATCTTTTGCAGGATTAAATTGAGTGAGTGGACTGCATAGGGTGTCCAATAAATGTGATTATATGTAGCCTCTGCTATAGACCCAACCGCCCTACAATTTTTAGCATTTTTCATTATGACTTGGACAACATTTTGAGGCGCCACCATCTCAATGGATTCTATGAGGACATTGGCAATGAAACTTGCATCTTTTACTTGCCTCTCACAATCCGTTGCCTTCAAAAACATTGATCCTTTAGGGGACATTGCTATAACATTGATCAATGGCCTATTTTTGCAATCTTTCCATCTATCAAAAATGATAGATACACCTGTTTCCAGCCATGTATATTTGATCAATCCTAATGATGTCTCTATTGAAGCTTTCTCCTTTGCCAATAAGGTGGTTCACACCTTTTCATGCCCGAGAATAACATAATCAAGAGGTGTATTGCAAAGTGTATTCACCATCTCCTGCCAATAAGGTGATCTAATAATGTTGAAAGGAAACTCATTGCGATAAATGCAACGAGCAATGCTCTAACTGTAACCACTTTGATTTCATTTGGGAGGGCACTATTCAATGGGCCTATTTTTGTGTAACCACAACATTCTTTAGTTCAGAAGGTGGTGGCATTGGCATGAAAGGATGTGGGCCAGTGGATTTGTCAAGCCACTAGGAAGCCTCTTCAAGCTTTTCTTGGAAAGAGGATTACCGGTCTTTGATTTTTTGCGTTTTTTGTCAGCTTCCTCTTGTTCTCTAATATATTCTAGGATTTGACCTTTTAGCAGCCCTTTCTTATTTGGCCCCTCACAAGATTTTATTTCGTATCTATGGATAGCACATAAGTGACCTTTTACTCATATACTCTACGCCGCAATGGTTACACTGCTAGAGAAAACTCCCACCACTAGAGATTTGCTTAATCATTGTTGTATAACGCCAAAGTGTCGAACTTGCATCAATTTTAAAAGGGCTCTCTTCATTTTGGTTCCAAGCAATTGAACTAGAACTTCCACTTCCAACCATTATGTATGAATAATGAATCTAAAATGGAAAACTCAGATCATTATTGAAAAACTTGATAAAAATATGACATTATAACCCCTTATGCATACAAAGTAAACAAAAAATGAAAACTTCTAAAATATGTGTTTTGAAAGAACTTGAAATTTTTAAAAAAGCTTGAAAAATCTTGAAAAATTGAAAAAAAATTAACTTTCACTCAGCTTTGATGGCTAAATCTTCCTTCTCCAACAATAGCTAAGCCTTTGGTGTATGTGTCACTCCCCGGTAGCCTTCACCTTTGAAGATAAATGCAGCAACATTCGAAACAAGCATGGAGTAAAAATGGTGAAAAATGCAATTGTTGTGATGAAAAATGAGTGAAATGAGCAAAAAGAAGCATACATAGGCAAAATTAGGATTTGGAATGCTTTTTCTAGTTGTAAAAATGTTTTTTAATTAAGTGGGAGCCTTTATGGGGCACCCACTGTTTTGGGTACACTCGAGTTCATCTCGGGTCTGGCACTCCTGATATGATTCTAGTATCTTAAGGGAAATATTAAAAGTCACTTTATTCATGTACTTTGATGAAATATTTTAAGTGGAAATTAAAAAAATTTGTTTGGGAATGTTTTGAGGGAAAATATTGAAAGGAGTTTGGAAGTGTAATGGCGCAAATTTGCACCCTAGCACGATTGATCATTTAACATTGCTCCTGCATTAGCCAAAGACTCGAAATTCCACGTCATTCCCCCACGCTCATTCACTATGCTTTTTCACCACCCGCTTCAAATCTCGTCCACGCGGCCTAGACAACACAGGACGCGTGCACGCTGCAGAGACATCCGTGCGACACACACTCGTCTGCAAATCTGCAGACATGTAGGTTGGCGTTGAGGCGTTACAAACTGCCACCTTGCAATTGTAATGCCCGTTTCCACCACCCACTGACGCAGGATTCAACCTTGCATGCATTTAATCTTCGTTTTTGGCATTCATTTGGTCTTTTGCTTCTACACACTAGGGATTTCTTCACGCATTTTTTTTGAGCACTCCACCGTTGAGTTTTGCTTTCATAACTAGCTTCTCGTCACGTTAGACGACTTGCAGCTCCTTGATATCGATCTCCATGGTTGATCATCCGTCACTCCATTGAGCTTGAGCTTCGTGGTCTTGAGGGGAGTTCACTCTCTTCATTTATTTTGTGTCTTATTGAGCATATCATATTATCTTCATCATAATCTTGTCATTTGCTATTGCATATCTTTTTCTTCGGTTATCTATCACCGTTTTTGTGTCTACTCGACTGCTGTGGAGGTGGAAACACCAAAGCAGGGACTTGACTGTGCAAGTCTCCAAATAGCCCCAACATTTTTCTCTTCTTTGTGTGTGCAGGTTCGTAGAGAGGTGGGTCCGAATCAGTAGCTTCACTAGATGTCGAATTGGGTGTTCTCTTCTCTCCCCCCTTGTGTTTTTGTAGCTTGATCGAACTCTTTCGTACTCTGTTATTTCACTCCAGTTTATTAGCATTAGCATATACTTTATTGTTCTGTTTTTCACATTGTCCTTGTTTTCTGTGCCATCCCCCGTACTCTGTTTGTACGGGATGTACGTGCGCCGCACTGGCGTCATGTACCTGCATTGGCATCCAAAAGCCGCGTGTGTGTCCAAGGCAGTGAGCTTACGAAGTTCGGTGATTATTCTCTGTTGTTAGCTCTTTCGTTTGCTGTAATCAGAATATTTTTATCATTCAGTATCTTGAAGTTATTCATTTAGTATTCCTTTAATCTAAGTCACGTGCGTTTCAACACCTTAATTAATTAAAATGCTCTCCAACACTTATCACATTTAATCCTCCTAGCTCTGCGCTCTAGTAGAAGTGAGGTGGCACAAGGAAAGGTCCATCCCTTGAGAGTTTAATCGGTCTCTAGGGCAGTTTACTTTTTCCTTCTCTACAGGAAGCTCGTTTGCTAATGCTTGATTTATTTTTCTATTGTGGTTCTTGGAGCTTTTTCTTGGAGCAAACTCTATGACGGAAACCCTAAGGGAAATCAATTTTTGGGTGGTAGAAGACCTCCCCTAGCTGGTTGCAAGTAGAACTACTTAAATTTCACTTTTGGATTGAATGATGTAAGATGCATAAATTGTGAAATTTTGCAAGCAAGTCATCAGAGTTTTTATAGATTGTTTTTCAGATGAGGGTATGGAAGATTTTTTAAGGAATACCAAATGGTGGTGCTGGATATGGTCTTTACTTCTTACCTTTCTAGCGTGAGTTTCATGAGTTGGGTGATTGAGTTTCCTAGGTGTCACCGTCAGCTATTCCTGGTCACTAAAGGTTATTGTGGGTATTGGAGGATTGGGAAGCTGTCCGGTTAGATAATAACACCATTACTAGATGCAATTTGACATGGATAGTTTGAGCCTTTGGTTATGGTTGTTGGGCATCAGGAGCTGATACCTTGTTTCGTCTGAATGTTGTGGTCGACTAAAAAGGAGTGTGTCTACCTGTCTGGCGTGTTGGTGTTCCTGCTGGTTGCGTCCCAGAAATAAGGGCAAATTGAGCTCCTTGCTGAGTGTGTAAGGCTGCTAAACTAAAGCTGATCTAGCTGTCCATGTTAGTTGCTGAGAGTGTGGTCTTCCAAGGGCAAATAGAGGCCGGTAGCATTAGCTATTGATGTCAACAGATTGCATCATATGTACAAAATTTATGACTGAACTATTTTGAGAGGTCAGCATTTGCTATTTTGTATTCTGCTTATTCTTGAATGGAAATCTGTTGTTTATTGCAGTTTGTAACTGTGTAAGTGCAGTACTAAATATTGAAGTTTGCGGGCATTTGCAATTATACCATTAGTTTGTTATCATTATATTCTGCAAACAACAACTTGCAAAAAAGGGAACTTGTCAAATCAGCAAACCTGAATTATTGCAGCAATCTTTTATTTGTTTATGCTGTATAAGAACCATTGCAACCTGAAACATATAACTCTGAAAACAAAACCCTTACATATCCAGAAGCATGCAAATTGTTTGATATAAATGATTAAGGGAAAGAGGGCAAAAATTTGGTGAAAAATAGGAAGGCATTATAGATCAACTTCTACTTGCTGAGTCCTAACTTGATGCGGAGTTGAATACCATTGTATAATAACTTGCAACATTGCTAAGGAGCAAAAAAATACAATTATTTGGAAATGAATTTAAAAATTTCATGTAAATGTATTTCAATTTTTTTATGAAATAGCAATATGATTAATCAATTTAACAAATTAACATGCTTTTTATCTTAAAGCATAAACCCTATGTTTAAGAAAAAAACAGCATTTTTACTCAAAAACTTGGTAAATCAGCAATAACATTTACATGATATAAAGAATTTAACATGCTACGAATAGTTTATATTCTCAGTAAAAAGAGAGGCAAAACAAACAAACTTGAAAACTCAAAATTTCTCAAATTTGCTCTTTAAATCTGCTATAAACTTGCTCCACTTTTTTCAAGAATGTTCAAATGCTGGTGTGATCTTTTCCCTTGGGCATGCAGGGCTTATAAAGCCAAAACATCGTGTAATTTCAATTATTTTCTATGTAGTTTTTTTTCTATGCACGGTGAGTTTTGCATTTGAACTTGCTGAGTACTTGTGTGAGTTCAAGTGCAAGACTTGCCAAAGGTTTGGCCAAAAACTTGATGAGTAACCTTTGCAAAAACATGTGACTAATGAAAACCTGCAACTAGTTAAACTATGGTTAAAATACTTCCCAAATTATGCAAATAAAAGAAAATCATGTTTCAAAATAGGGATTGATACCAACTTAGGTCTAGGGGAATATCAAGGGTAGTATAAATGCTGCACCTTGCCATGGATTTTTATAACTTGTTTCTTTTGCATGTGAGATTATAGAATGCTTGTATTTCCTTTTGTATGGTAGGGATTTTTTGGATCCCTTATGACATTGAGATGCTTTGTAACTCCCTAAGATGCCTAAGATGCTTGATAATTTGTAACTTATCATTGTTCTTTGTAACTTATTTGACAAGAATCCTCATTACCCATTCATTATGACCCACCCGCAAGAGAGGATACTATGCGACTTCTAAGAAAGGAAAAAAATGACTTGTTCTCAGAGTTGATAAAATATTGTATACACTACAAGGTCTCACACCAGATGCATTGTAACTTCTAGCAAATTATGTTAATGCTTCTATGCACATAAGTAATGTTTACAGTTTTCTCAGCTTTACTTTGAAATGAATTGTAGTTGTAAAATGATATACATTTTTGATGTTATCTTTCCTACAATAAGACATACGGGTACAACTATTTGACATTTCATTTCTCATATGTACAGATATTGTCAACAACTATAAACAAATTAGGAATTGTTAACTTCTTCTATTGATCGTTGGGATTCATATTGTTTTAATGTAACTTATCTATCCACAGGAAATTGCTTGGTCGCTATTGCATTGGAGAGGTCGATGAGGTTGCAAATGATAGTTTACAACACTCAACAGTTGAGTTCTATGAATCAGGGACCGAACCATTTTATTTAACTCTGAAGGAACGAGTGGAGGCTTATTTCAAAAAGAATAAGGTTTGTTTTTCTGAAATAGTTAGAATCTAATTTGTTGGGTTATTACAAAATTTTATTTTCGTTTACAAAATTAAATTTTTCCAAATGGTAATTGGATGTGAATTGTTAAAATTATGAAGTAATTTGGCTTATGTTCTTCCGTACTAATCGGTTCGACCATTGGAAAATATGGCAGGTGAATCCTCGTGTCCATCCAAATATGTTGCCAAAGTCCATTCTTGTAATAGCTGGCTACATTCTCTTTTTTTACATAACCTTCTTCGGGCTTCAAAGTTTTGCTCTTTCAGTTTTATCTGCATTAGCAATGGGCTATTTTGCAGCTCAAATTGGGTTGTCAATTCAACATGATGCCAACCATGGTAAATCCCTTATATTTATATGCACATTTGGCCTTGATAAATTTATCCAGTTTCCGTTGCTTTCTTACGTTTAGAATAATTTTGTTTTGGTCAGGAGCATATTCAAATGTTAATTGGTTTGGTTACTTGATGAGCACTTCTTTGGATTTTTTGGGTGCAAGCAGGTTTGACACATGGAGATTTTTATTTAGAAGTTTTTTTTAATCATGATATTATCTTCTAAAAGTTTTCGATTAATATAAATTCTAAGTTCGGTTTCTCTTTCTAGTTTCATGTGGAGGCAACAACATGTTGTTGGGCATCACTCTTTTACAAATGTGGACAATTTTGACCCTGACATTAGTAATGTTCATGACATACCCATTTATTCATTTCAATTTCTTTCATTCAAAGTAAAATATATATCCAATTGAATGCTCCTCTTCATGGTTGGCTACCTTGGACATTATCAGTGAACAGTTATTTCATGCAGGGGTGAAAGATCCAGATTTGCGTAGAGTAACATCAAAACAACCAATACAGAAGTATCATTCTTTTCAGGTAAGCATCACAAATTATTTTTTTTGCCTTATTGTTAGTTTCAAAAAAATATTGCTTTTATCTATAATACATTTGTCACTTTGTCTTGTCCCCTGATTGAAGCCCTATTGGCGATATCCTCATCTTTTCACACCAATTTTATAAAGTCTCTTACCGTAGAAAGATTTTATAATAAATAATAATCAAAATATGAAATGCAAATAAATAAATAATACGTAATAAAATAAATAAATAATAATAAATTATAATGAATAGAATAACATTAGAATATAAAATAACAATTAAATAATAAATAGTGACCATATGAATCTATAGATTCATACATTTTCAAAATCTAATATATAAATATATATTTGATATATATAATTATAATACATAACGATATTATAAATCTGAAACATATATAGTAACTAAATATAATAAATCTAAAATATATATTATAGTGTAGACCAAATATTAAATATAAATAATATAATCAAATAAGGCCTAAACGTAGAGTTTAAATCCATATAGTCTCGACTTTTTGAGGGAAGAGTCGTTTCCCCTCCCCAACACAGGTATAAAGGGAGGAAGACCTCAAAGAGAGGGGGGATCCATTCAGCGTTTATAATCTACTCAGCAATTTGATGATCAATTCAGCACTCACACCATATAGTCAGCAGAAGAAGAGTTACAAAGAAAAACTCGTTTGGTATAAGCCATGAGGATGAATCTATGAAGATATTCTAGACCAGGGAAAAGAATATTAACGTGGCCCTGGTGTTGGAGTGCGACTTCATTCTCACATATTGGCATGCGCTCTTTGGATGGATGCAAATATCTATCTTATATTTAATCTGAATATATTATTCCTCAACGGTGGTCTTTCTCATTCTCACGTGAATTATATGCTGGCAGCCTATTAATTGTGACAAGTTTTTCTAGCATCCTTCAGAGGCAATAAGGTACATATCAAGGCAACGTCAAGTTCATATGCCTGCATGGGCCCATGTTAGCACTTGACTAACATTCAACAAGCTGCAACTGTATTATCTATTCTCAGGGTGAAGGCTTGGAGACGTGACCAATCTCTTGAAGAAAGCACCAAGTCGATTTTATCTATTTTGCTGATTTGTTGACTAGCCTCTGGAAGTTTTCCTGATCTGGTGCTTGAGTCTCTACAGCCATTGAGATTATTGGTTTGGAGTCTTCTGAAGTTGTGAAGCTCAGCAAGGATAAAAAGGTAGGAATATGGGAATCATGGAAGATTGTATTTGATGTTTGATTTTGCTGCAACCACTATAATAGATAATCTATACACAACAACAACCATCCAAGCAAGTAACAAAATACAAATAACAATGGTAGTTACCATGATTCGGGATATGGGTGTCCATTGAATAGTCTATTCACCGCCTATGGAGATAAAGAACTAAGATATCGATTAGTCCTGACTAAAGATAACAAATTGTAATAATTAAATATGGAAGGGTACAGTTTTAAGCCAATTCGTTTAAGTTGAAGAGAGGCACCTATTAACATCCAAGGGATGTAACTTTTCCATCAAGAAAATATAATATAGCAATTGAATCCCTTCCATCAGGGGAGACCAAAGGGATGTGGTAAAATACATTTAGTGCTAAGGACCATCGAAGGATCAATAAGGAAAATATATATTAGAGACTCTACACAAGGGAGAGACAAGAATCATTACTTATAATTGGTATTTGCCAAGGAGATAAACTTGACAACAAAATATTATATCTGAAATTTATTGAGGTTTAGTTAAATTTTCTATTCCCAAATGCAAACCAAACCATAGTTGGGAATTTTAGGGCAAATTAAGTAAGGTCCTAGTTTGGGACATTACACACTTTCAAGCGGCAAAATCAATAACCAAATTTCTTAATTTGACTATGAACTTCATCTACCTTAAGTTTTGACATATACACTACCAATATGTGAAATACATACTGAATTTTAAGCACCTTTTGCTTGTGGCATCACCATTGAAACTGCGTGCAAGTATTAAGACTTGTCACTAGTACACCTTATTTTGATGTGCCGCTTAAATGGAGTATTGGAGGAACTTTCTTAGTCATCTTCCAAATTTTGATAATTCTAGCCGATGCTTTTACCATTTTCTTCTCTTTCTTCTTATTACTTGACATAGTGCAACCTCGAGTAATCTACAAGAGTTTTTTGTTGAAACATTGAACCATGAATATACATCTTTGCAACTTGACCGGAGAAGAGCTTAGTGGGCATTAATAACATGATAAGAATGATGTGAACTAAGATTACCAACTTGATTGTAGGTAAAGTTTTGTAGGGGTACCAACATGGGTACCAACAATGACTCTTTTTGGGGACCATGGGACAAATGGCCATATAACTTCTCTTACCTATCGGTAATACACTCAAGCCTAAACGAAACCTGAAAAAAAGTTGAAACTAAACAACAAACAAACACAACAAATGGAAAGGGAAAACATTATGACATCACGAATAAATGGAAAATACATGTTCTATGTACGTCATCTTTGCAACTTGACCGGAGAAGAGCTTAGTGGGCATTAATAACATGATAAGAATGATGTAAACTAAGATTACCAACTTGATTGTAGGTAAAGTTTTGTAGGGGTACCAACATGGGTACAAACAATGACTCTTTTTGGGGACCATGGGACAAATTTGGGCCATATAACTTGTCCCTTACCTATCGGTAATACACTCAAGCCTAAACGAAACTTGAAAAAAAGTTGAAACTAAACAACAAACAAACACATTTCATGGAAAGGTAAAAACATTATGACATCACAAATAAATGGAAAATACATGATCTATGTACGTATTGATAGACAAAGGGAAACAAATTGACTAGATGAAGTCATGGACTGGGAAAGGTAAATCCCTTTTGTTTGATTTTGGGGTATAATTGTGTGATATGTAGCTTTCTTGAAATAGGATTAAATAGTAAACAATAATAATTAAATTAAAAATGTAAAAGAATAAAATAAAAAAGAAAAAAATTTTAGTTAAGATAAACAAATGGTTAAAAGGCATGAATGGAAAAGTTGTGTCTACCTCAAAGGAGAGGTATAAAAGGGAACTTCATTTGAGGGGAAAAGAGGGCGGAAGAAAGAAGAGAGCAGAGGAATTAAAGAAGGATTAATGGAAGAAGAGAGGATTGTGAAGAAAATAGGGAAGTGACTCTTTCAAAGGGCAGAAATGATGAAAGGTTGTAACTCTTCCAAAGGGTTGCAATTATGAAGAGTTGTGACCCTTCAAAGGGGTTGTAATTATGAAGGGTTGCGACTCTTTCAAAGAGGGATAATTATGAAGGGTTGTGACTCTTTCAAAGGGTGGTAATTGTGAAAGCTTGTGACCATTGCAAGGGAAAAAATGATGAATAGGTGTGAATCTCCCCCATATTGGAAGATATAAAGGGGAGAAGGTTTCATTTGAGGACATTTAAGGGAGATCGATTAAGAGAATATTATATTATTTTCAAAGGCAACAATGAAAAATGGTGACTCAAAATTTATGATAGGTGGTGACCCTTTCACTTATAAATTATAAAGAGGAGATTATTCCGAGAAAACATCATCACTCATCAATGCATCATGAAATCAAGCAACTTGTGAATCAACAAAGGTTGAATCAAACAATCTATTGAATTGATTTATATCCCCTCATGTTATTTCTAATTTAAAGAAATCTAACTATGACATTATGATTATAAATGAACCTTGACTGTGTTGCATGATTTCAAGTTACAAAATTACATAAGTGGAGAAACCCTATATGGTAAACGCTAATACCCTATTTAGGGAAAATCCAGGGGCCAATTAGGGAAGGGACATTACAAGTGATATCAGAGCATGTTCTTGTCAGCCTTGGGGAAAATAGTTGATGCAACTTAGTCAACGAGCAATCGGGACTCTAGAAAGGGAAAAGAAGTGGGGTTATGGTACCCTTGCATCCTCTAGATATAGAAACAAATTATCCAACCAATCTCCACAATAAATTTTGTAACATATCACATTGAAACTTTTCCATAGAACATTAAATAGATGTGTATCATGCTCCCTTATACTAAACCCTTAGGGCTGAACACCATTGATATATATTGATAATTCTAGATATATCATATGACCAAGTTAATGTTTCTAACCTGGTTGGTTAGATTATCTCAAGAGATAGATCTAGTCCTGGTTGGACGTTCCTGCCTCTTGTGGGCGAAATGATGAATTGATTACCCCAAAAGATGGATCTAGTCTTGGTTAGACTTTCGTGCCTCTTGTGGGCTAATTGGTGAGTTGATTACCCCAAGAGATGAATCTGGTCCTAATTGGACATTATTGCCTCTTATGGGGCAAGTGACTATGCATATATTCATGTGTATGCCTTGTGTCTGGATATATTCTTGTGTCTACTGTATGCATGCTTCGTTTTTGCATATAACCATCTGCATGCTTCATGTTTTTATGTGTATGCTCCATTTTTAGTTCATAACTGATGTTTTTCTATAAGAAAGCATCCTAGTTTATGATTGCTTAAGGACAAGCAATCTGGGGCAGAGCAGACTGTCATGTCCCTTTCTTGAAATAGTCCCTTATAATAAGGATTAAATAATAAACAATAATAAGTAAATTAAAAATGATTAAAATTTAGTTAAGTGAAACAAATGGTTAAAAGACATGAATGGAAAAGTTGTCTCTCAAATGAGAGGTATAAAAGGGAACTTCATTTGAGGGGAAAAGAGGGACGAAGGAAGAAAGAAGAGAGTATAGGAATTAAAGAAGGATTACTGGAAGAAGAGAGGAATTTCAAGAAAATAGGGAAGTGACTCTTTCAAAGGGCAACAATGATGAGGGGTTGTAACTCTTTCAAATGGTTGCAATTATGAAGAGTTGCGACCCTTTGAAGGGGTTGTAATTATGAAGGGTTGTGACTCTTTCAAAGAGGGACAATTATAAAGGGTTGTGACTATTTCGAAGGGTGGTAATTGTGAAAGGTTGTGACCATTGCAAGGGGCAGACATGATGAAGAGGTGTGACTCTCCCCCATATTGGAAGATATAAATGGGAGAAGGTTTCATTTGAGGAGGGCATCTGGAGATTAATTTAGAAAATATTATATTATTCTCAAAGGCAACAATGAAAAGTGGTGACTCAATCCTTATGAAAGGTGGCAACCCTTCCGCCAATAAAGTATTAAAGAGGATTCATTCCAAGCATTGAAAAGTATACATGGTGTTGTGAATCAAGGGGTAAATAATCCGGACTCAATCAGCTATCGGTACTCATTAAGGGCAGACCAGAAAATAGCAATAAGTAGATCTGCATCTAGGGTGTTATATTATTCTATTATCGGCATAGTTACACTGCCCTGGGGGACGGGGGACGTCAGAACAGGGGGACAAGTTTTTGGGTAGGGGGGACAGAGGGGCCTCAATTTTAGGAAGGCGGAGGGACGACGGCGAGGGACCAGGTGGTGTGTGTGTATATATAGTATATAGTATATAGTATATACTATACATGCGGTACTTAAAATGCTAGTTATGAAAAGATGTATAACAATATAAGACATAAAGATGTAAAAGTAAAACAGTAAAATGTAAAATTGAAAACAGTTACTATAAAATTAAAAATAGTAAATTAGAATTACTAAATACTTGAACATTGCATTGAACATTGAAGTTTGAACAATAAAATTTTAAATAGTCGAATCAGCAAATGGAAGAGTTCTTTAATGATTATCTAATCATAAAGATGATTACATTGAGTAGCATGATATGAATATCAAAACAAGTACAAACTACAAAATCAAAATGCGAAGGCCCAAAATGTAGTGAAGGAGGTTGGAGGCCTCTAATAATCCCTCGAGAGGTCGGAAAACTTGTCATCACCAGAACTATCAGACTCTCCAAGATCAAGAGCCGCGAAAGGAACACCAACCAGCCCTGCATCTGAAGCATCCTCATCCTCATCAATCTGTGATGGCTCCTTTGGCTCTACATCCCATCGTGCTACTGGGCTCTCTTTGTACACACATGTCCTGCGGTCAATGATACACAAGGCACAACCACTAGCTTCTTTGCTCTCTGAGAGGTAAGTCTGTTCCTCTTCAAAGAGTGGATGAAGCTATATGTAGACCAGTTCCTCTCAGAAGCTGAAGAACTAGAAATCTGAGACAACAAATGAATGGCTAGTGTGGTATTCGTTGATTTCGGTCCATGACAAGTCCACCACGCGGATCCTCCTGTGCCATAGTTTTTATGTCCGTCTTTGCTGCAACCCTAAAACCCTTAAGAGTAGCAAATTTGGTCCACTCAGTGTGAATCGTCCTAGCAATCTCAGAGTCATACATCCTATCAATGCGCCTGAAGAACCCTTCCTTCACTTGAAAAAAATTAAAATTAAAAATTTAAAAATTCAAATTATTGGCAAATAGAAGATGCTAGTTATTAAAAGATGTATAAGACATAAAGATGATTACAATGAGTAGCATGACATGAATCACCTCATCATCCTTAATCGGTGTAACTCTACCAGGGCTAGGCATGTACCGCTTCGGATTCAATGCATAAGCAACCATGTGTAAGGGAGTGTTTAGGCTGTACCCTCTGTGCTAAATAATAGGCTGAATGTGCTCATTGTAGAATGCTAAAGTGGGGTCCCTCTTTCGCACAACTGCCCTCAACTGGCCAAGCATAGAATCAATGCACTCGTACACCTCTCCAAGGCTAGTTGCATCGCCATCCCCATATCTGATGACCTGGAAAACTAGACTGATGATAGAGACTATATATTTTGCGTCACTCCAAAATACATCACTCTTCACTATCTCCTTCACCCTCCTCCCCTGCTCTGTCCTGGATCCATCCCACCGATTCCACTCATTCGTCGTAACATGAGTTGCAGTGGCTCCTGCAACTCAAGCATTTTGTCCAAAAGAATGAAATAAGATGCATATCTGTTCTCAATTGGTTTCAAGAACTCCTTCGCGAAGCTCTTGAAGAGTGCATGTGAAGTGTGGTGGTTGCAGATGTACATTTGCACATCTCTAGCATCGCTGACCACTCCATTAATCCAGTCAATCTTCCCCATGTCCTTGAGTGCATTGTTCATGGCATGCACACAACATGGAGTCCACCAAATATGTCTATATTATGCCTCAATAAGCCTCCCAGCAGCTCTGCACACAGGTGTTGCATCTGTCACTACTTGGACCACATTTTGTGGCCCAATCTCCTGAATAGCTGTCCGAAGGATGTCAAACTGAAAATCAGCATCCTTTCGATGCCGTGAACAATCAATCACCCTGAGAAAGAATGGGCCCTCTGAGCATGTAACTATGATATTGATAAGTGGACGGTTCCTAATGTCTGTCCACCCATCCATGATAATGCTGCATCCAGACTCCTCCCAACATTCCCTCATGGTCTCCATCGCTGTACTGATCTTGGCATTCTTTATCCAAGATTGTGGTCCTCAATCTGTGCTCATTTGTTGGCACAAATGATGGTCCTCCCCCCTTCGCAATCAAATGCATCATCTCCTTATAATGAGATCAAGCTACATGAAGTGGTAGCCATTAGAAAAAACGAATCTACCAATGGATTCCTCTATCTCCTCTTTTAATCACGCATTAAATAAATCTGCTATGGGGTTACTTTCAGCTGTCACCTTCCGTTTCCCCTTGCTCGGTTGTGCTTCAGCGACAACACTAAAAGTGGAAGGTCCCGAGGCTGCCCCTGTCAATGATGTTGCTCTCAACTGCGATCTAGGAGTACGATCTAGGAGTAGGAATACATGGCTGCCCCTGTAATTGCTGCTCATGTGACTGCTGAATACTCAGAATCTTTTGCCTATTAGATAAGGTAGTAGGCCTTTCAATTCCCAAGTCATTTGGAATACCCCAAAGCTTGTTGAATTCAATTCTATAATGCAAATTTTTAGTGAGCTTCAAATAGTCGCATGCTCCCACACCTCTTCTGGTTCAAAATAGGAAGTGCGCATTCACTTTAGTGATGCTACCAAACCATTCTATACTACAAATGTTGCATTTCCACTTTCTCGTGCCACCACTTGATTGTGTTGGGGCAGCTATCCTCATTGCAAACTGTCTAAGAGGAGATTTAGGATCATATTTACCCCTATCTCACTTTGTCAAAAGTGTGGAGGGGCAATCAATAGATAGTGGACCATGTGGCCAATTATTTGTGGATTGAGATTCAGTTTGCTCATTCTTATCCCCCTCATTGGTGTCATCATCATGCTCAAGTTCATAATCTTCTTGGCTACTATGATAATGAGTTTCTAATTCCATCTTATCATCACTTTGACTTGTTCCATGAACATGGGAGCTCATTTTGACACTGCATTTCACCAAATGAAAGAAAAATAATAAATATTAAATACATGGTTTCAGCCTATGCCCTTCTTTAAAATAACAAAATTTTGAATTAAAATTTAAGCAACAAGAATTTAGAAATGAAACAACAAGAATCTACTTCAATCTAGAAATGAAATTCAAATAACTATAACAAAATGAAACAACTAGAAATACAAAACTAAAAACAATGAATGGTCATTTGAAAATCAGAAAATAAAATAAAAAATCAGTGAGAAACCCTACCTTTTGCTTGAAAAATCTTTTGAACAAGTTGAAGAATCATCCTCCTTCTTGCTCCTTGTCATTCCTCTTTGACTTGCAATCACTCTTTTCACTCTTACAAGCACTCTTTTCTTAGCTTTTAACTCTTCTTGTTGCTGTTGCAAACACTAAGAAACCAAAAAATGAATGCAAATGAAGACACAGTGTTTTCAAGCATTATATCACAAGACATGGGCCCCACATGCCCTAGGGTTGCAAAACAACCTATGGAACATAATTTTTTTTAAAAATTCACTTTATTTTTTCGTTGTGACGGGGGGCGCCTGTGCGCCCCCTGGAGGGGTCGAGGGACGCGTTTTCATCCCCCTGTCCCATTCGAGGACGCCGAGACGTCCTTGCGTCTCCCGTCAAAACGATGACAGATGGGTGGCGCCACCGAAAACGCCAGAACAACGCCCCCCGTCCCCAGTGCGTCCCCGTTTCGGAGATGTTGGGGATTTTGGGGAGGGGGACACGTCCCCGGGGTACACTGATTATTGGTAATGCAAAAATAATGATTAATTTATCTATGTGACTTTATAATGCGTCTTGGTCTGTTAAGACATGAACTTAATCTGGCAATAGTTAGTCACAAGGGAATGGGAGAGACTCTCCAATTAAGGGAGAACTGCTGAAGGCACCCTATTGCAATGGTTGTTAAGAGATAACAACTATGAGGGCATTCTAGTGTACTGTGATTGAGGGAGAACGACTAAGGGCACTCTATTACAAGTACTTTCCCAACTCCTAAATCGAAGGACTATTGGTGAATGATAGATAGCCCCAACCATAGAAGAATGGAGGAGGATTGTATGGAGGGAGAACCGTTGTCTTAGGGCACCCTACCATGCCTCTTTACTCCACATCTTCTATGATTGCAATTCACATACAACTTAAGTGTTGCATAATGATGAAGATGTATTCTCTTTAGTCTAACCGCTGATTTATTTATGAATAATCTTTACATTGGGATCTAATCCTTATATATATATAGACACACACACACACACTCGTATGTGGGCATTTGTGTTCGTGTGGTGAATGCATGATTCAAATTATGCCTCACATAATTAAAAAAAACCCATTTTATTGGTAAAACCTAATCCTAATCTATTGCAATTGTGATTTACGGTAACTTCTAAGGCAAATGAGGGAAGGGGTCATCTTGGAATCAGAAATCAATCATCAAATGTCTATCAAATCAATCAATTCATCATTCAAATATCAATCATTTAAATGTCACCCTATCATACCCCGATTCATTAATTCAATCATTAGTAGAGAGAATTATAAAAGAAAAAACACATCATAATTTAGGGTATTGATTTCTTGGTATGATTGTCATGTGTACATTTTAGAGGTATACATTTTAATAAGTGATTGTGTATATGTAGACATTCTTATATACTTATATGCATCTGTATATCAATGGTCAAATATGAATTTTATAATTATCTTTCTGATGATGCAGTTGAATTGTGCTGCGAACTTGCTCATTGGTTCTTTGATATCTATTATGCAAGAAATTGGTAAAATATTGAATGAATTGAATGAATGATTAAGCGATCATTTATAGATTGCAAAGAGACGATGTTTCTATTATGAAACAATTTTAGAATTAGAAACTATCTAATATTTATAGAATCTACAATATTGACCATTAAATAAGAAATAATAAAGATATTATTCTAATACCCTCCCTTAAAAGTCAATCTATCAACTATACCAAGTTGCCCCCTGAATTTTACAAACTTGTCCAGGCTGAGAGACTTATCCGCTATCTGATCTGGAGTCTGAACATACAACAACTTAACTGATCCGTCTTCAACCAGTTGCCAAATGAAATGACAATGATGGTCAACATGCTTGGTTCTCTCGTCGAAGACGGAATTCTTGGCCAGTTTGAGCACCCCTTGATTGTCATAGTAAAGGGGAGTAGCACTTGCTTGAGACATCTGCATGTCTGAAAGCATCCTTGGAAGCCAAACTGCCTCATAAGCTGCCTTAACTGTTCCTCGATACTCAACTTCTGTCGAGGAAAGACCCACCACCTGCTGCTTCTTGCTAGTCCATGTCTGCACTAGATTCCAAACTGAAAACATGCCTAGATGTTGATTTTCTGTCATCAATGGAACCTCCTCAATCTGAGTCTGTTAAACCAATAAGTCTAGGATCGTGACTTCTGCCATACAGAAGACCAAAATCATAAGTGCCCTTGACATAGTGTAGCACACACTTCGTTGCTACCCAATGATCAGCCTTGGGGGCTATCATGAAGCGTGAAATGTACCTTACTGCAAAATTGAGATCAGGCCTAGTAGCAATAAGGTAGATGATACTGCCCACCAATTGCCTGAATGTTGATTCGTTCACCACAGGTGAATCTGATTTGGCTGTCAACTTCAGCCCTTTCTCTGTAGGTGTGGATGCAGGTTTGCAGTTTTGCATCCGAAACTTGTCCAACAGACTGCGAACATACTTAGACTGAGATAAGAAGATTCTACCTTTAGTCTGCCAAACTTTAACACCTAAACAATAGTGCAAAAGTTCCAAATCTGTCATGTCAAAGGATTGACACAAGCTGTATTTGATTTGATTGATCAAAAGTGCCGAACTACCAGTGATAATCAAGTCATCAACATAGACAACAAGAATAATAATATCACTTGTGTTTTTGACATACAAATTAGAATCAGATGGACTCCTCTAAAAACCATTATCTGAAAGGTACTTGTCAATTTTTATGTACCAAGCATGAGAAGCTTGTTTCAGGCCATAGAGCGCTTTCACCAGTCTGCACACCTGACGTTCCTTTCCAGCAACCTTGAAACCAAGATGTTGCATTATTTAGACTTCTTCCTGCAATTCACCATTGAGGAAGGCACTCTTAACATCCATCTGATGGACTTTCCAACCAAACTGAGTTGCTAAGGCAAGGACGAGCTGTATGGTACTGATTTTGGCAGTAGGAGCAAAAGTCTCCTCGTAATCAATGCTTTCTTTTTGTGAGAACCCCCTAGCAATGAGATGAGCTTTGTACTTGTCAAGGGTTCCGTCAGCTTTGTACTTAACTTTATAGACCCATTTGCAGCTAATGGACTTCCTTGGAGAAAGATCAGAAATGACCCAAGTGTTATTTTTCAAAAGACTCTAGTGTTCAACTTCCATTGCCGTTTCCCATTCAGGAATCCCTTTAGCCTCAGTATATGTTTGAGGCTCAAAAGTACTATGAATGTTGACAGTGAGAGCAAAGTTCACTATATTTTGCTGCGTGCTCTTGCTTCTGGACGATCTACCCTTGATGAACTCATTAAGATGAAGATCACTAATGGTCTTAGCCCACCATTTAGGTCGAAGAGTAGAAGAGCCAACATCAGATGCAGGAGGGTTAATTGATACAGGTTCAATAGGAGCACCATCATCTAGAGGAAATTCAAGGTAGTGCATCATCAAAGTCAGAATATGCATCATCCCTCCTGGGTAAAAGTACAAACCTGTGCCACATTTTTATAAAGGAAAAGGGCCACAACATGCAAAACTGTTAAACTTTAATGACATAAAAGTGACATTTATGTTTAGAATTTGAAAATGATGTAAACTAATGAAATGTGTAAAATTGGATGTAGTTTATGCCTACAATTTTTAATTTTTTTTTTTAATAAGAATGGACATAGTTTTTTAATTTTTGAAGTCCATTTTTTAATTGCTGATAAATGCTGAAAATCTAGGGTCTAGTTCTCACCAAAAAAATATATGCAAATAATCTTGTTTTCCTCTAATTTCAGAGTATGTTTTAGACGACATGTATAGCTAGTGCAGAAAAAAGGAAAG
Source organism: Thuja plicata (assembly GCA_018584345.1). Lineage (NCBI taxonomy): Eukaryota > Viridiplantae > Streptophyta > Pinopsida > Cupressales > Cupressaceae > Thuja > Thuja plicata. The sequence goes on along the minus strand of MU228140.1, from coordinate 4,183,477 downwards.
ATTGGTTTTCAGTATATTTTTTGTCTGTTATAACTCTTCAAAGTTGGAGTTACCCGAAATTAACAGTTTTCGTCTACCGCCTAATTTGCCCTAACAAATCTACACCATATAGAAAACAAACTATATATTCTTGAAGAGGACTCTCTCCTCTAGTGTTAAATATAAGTTTTAAATTTTTCCGACATGATTTGCTATTTTTTTTTCTTTTTTCGAACAAGCGTGTTCTTAAATGTTAAAATATCTTACTTGCAGTATTTTCAACTTATAATATATTATATGTAATCAAAACACTAAAAAAATTATATGACCATAATATTGACTCCGAGCTCTCCAAAAGGGTATTTTTAGATTTTAAAGAAAGTTGATTTTTGATGGAGAAATCAGGTGTATAAGTGAGAAGTTCTGTAATTTTGAAAATTTTGCCTATTTGGCTGCCACATAGGCAGTTTTGGCCGGAACTGGTTCGGCCGAACCAGTTCCAACCAAAACCACCTATATAAATGTTTGCCAATTCTTCATTGATAGAACATTGTTGGCTTATATTTACTGATGAATTTTCGGCCAGAACTAGTCCGACCGAACTTGTTTCTGCCGGAACTCATTTGCCGCATCGACGCACATGGCGCCGCGTTTGCGCCACGCATGTACGACCGAAAACATTCCGGCCGGAACTACGAAAAAGGTCCTCAAGTGCGACATAGCTTCATACTTTTACCCTCCTATCAGGTGAACTAAATGGAAGACGAACACCCAAATCAGTAGCCTTCAAAGGTTGATCCTCATAATTTTGCACATACAAGGAAAGCTGAAAAGGTCCTTGTTCTTCATCAAAGACAACATCACGATTGAAGATAAGGCGATAAGTGTCTACATCAATCAGCCGGTAAGCCTTGTGGTTGTCACTGTACATTGTGAACATAGTTTTCTGACTCTTGGAATCCAATTTGGAGCGCTAGGCATCTGAAATCCATACATATCCTAAAGAGCCAAAGACTTTCAGATGACTGATCCTAGGCTTGCGTCCAGTCCAAGCTTCCTCGGGAGTCTTCCCCTGAACAACCTGTGTGGGAGATCAATTAAGAAGATAAACTGCAGTGTAAATTGCTTCCCAAAATTTCTTAGGGACACTTGTGTTCCATCATTGACCTAGCCATTTCAGTGATAGTGTGGTTTCGACATTCGATAACGCCGTTCTGTTGTGGAGTGTAAGGTGTGGTTGGCTGGCATTTGATGCCGTGTGTATCACAAAAGGTGGAGAAAGCAGTAGAACAAAACTCCCCCCATTATCTGACCTAAGAGTGACAATTGGACAACTAGACTCTTTTTCACTAAGGCCTTAAATTTCTAAAATATAGCAAACACATGATTTCTATCTTAAGAAAGTACACCCATATTTTACAACTGAAATCATCAACAAAAAGCATGAAATACTTGGCACTAGTAATAGAAGAAGTATTCATTGTACCACATACATCAACGTGAAACAAATGCAATACCTTTGAGGCTCGCCATGAGTCACCATCCTTGAATGGCTTCTTATGCTGCTTCCTAGCCTGACAAACTCCACAAACTCGGTGATTCTGAGTTTGAATCTCAAGTAAGACAAGAACAAGATCCTCTCGAACAAGCTGAACAAGATAGTGAATGTTCAGGTGACCATATCATTGATCCCGAAGATTGCTAAACGAAGATGATTTAGCTGCAAAAGCATGCTGAAGAGAATCACCCGAATCCACAAGTTTGTACAGACCAAGATCCTCGATGCCAACAGCCACAGTAGTGCGAGTCACACGATCAACAATCGATCACTTGTGTGAATTGAATATCACATCAAGTTGAGGAGAATGCAACATAATTTGGCTCATGGAGAGAAGATTCAGTTCCATACCAGGAATGTAGTATACATTGAGGAATATGAGATTCTTCCCACCCAACTGTATCTGAACGTTGCCCTTGCCAACAACTGTATACTCTTCTCCTCTACCAAAGATGATTGAATCGATGAAAGGTGAGAAGTCTCTGAACCAATCACGCCGATGAGTGAAGTGTCGAGAAGCACCAGAGTCTATGTACCAAGCAAAAGACTTCACATGATTTGCAGGTTGCTTCGCCATGAAAGCATAAAATGTAGATTCTTTCTGCTCTGAGAGCTCTATGACATTGGCCTTAGGCCGCGACCCTCCTTGCTTCTGTTGGTTAGAAGCAATCCTATTCTGACCGTCCTTTATCAGGTGACCAAATTTGTGGCATTAGTTGCACTAAACTTTCTTCTTCTTCGAGCTATCCTGAGGCTGACTGGAACCTTTTTACTGAGAGGATTGAGCTTTGCCTTTATCCTTGTGAAAGGATTTGGTTGCGAAGGCTTGTTCTGAGGAGGATGAAGTTGCACTACTACCAAAGTGTTGTTTCCAATAATCCTGCTGCAGAAGTTTGGTACTTAAGTCTGAAAAATTTAACATTAGTTGCAGTAATGTTGAGCGTTTCTATGAGGTGCTCGTAGGATTTAGGTAGACTTTTCAGAGTTATGACTACCATATCCTCTTGCTCCATTTTTCAACCAATGGCCTCAAGCTAATCTCTGATTTCCTTAATCTTTGTCAGATGCTCCTGTAAAGACATACTCTCATCCATCATGATAGAAAATAGCTGGTTCTTCAGGAAGAACACACGACTCTTATTTGATGTCTCATGGAGATCCTTCAACATAGTCTAGATCTCTGCAACTGTCTTGCATGATGACACTTATGGCAATTGATCATGAGTAACAAAAAGCTTGATAAGAATGACCGCTTCTCGATTGTGCTCGTCAAACTTATCCTGATCTTGTCTAGCTCTGGTAGGACGAGATTGTTTGCCCAAAATGAGCTCATCAAGGTGATGATACTCAAAGATAGTCATCATCCTCTGCTTCCATGTGTTGTAATTTTTGCTGTTGAATTGCTGATTGCCTTCCAACATGATGTTGGTCAAGGAATCTGAGGCATGGATCCCAATGCAAATTTAGGTACACACTTCAAAAATTATGTACGCCTGACACGAATCTTGAGGTGCAGACCCAAAAAATCCGATGAAGACCCAAAAAACTTTGTGAAAAACCCACAAAGAATATGTAGGTTAGAAATAAGTCCGATCGAGAAATCAAAGGATTTTTTACAAACCCTAGTCGGTTTGGAAAACCCTACGACGTAACAGAGATTTGCATACACATTTGAGAAATTTTGTTGAAACAAAGTTCTTGGACCCTAGCCGTAAAAATAACAGCTTTGCAGGAGCATTAAAAATGCCTGCAAACAAAAAACGACCAAGAAATGGTTGCGAGAGCTAGAAAATGGAGAAAAATAGCCGCGCGTTTCGAGTAATCTAGAAAACAACACCTTAGATCCCATTTGCAACCAAAAGCGACCACTGTGATGGTCGTGCTAGGTAGGAATTGAGACAAAAATGATGGTGTTTGTAGTAGAAAACCCCAATTTGCATCGTGAGTAGAAGATGAGCAAAAAATTGCATGGAAATAGTGAAGACGCGATCTCAAACCCTTAGAACAATGCCAGATGCGAATCAGAAGCCACAGAAGATCAGGATTCATGAAAATAGTGCCACCAAAATCTACAAAAAACCCTAACTTGCGAATGTCCAGAAAGACAAATTTGTTTTTCAAAAAACTTTTAAAAAATTCCGAATGAATTTTTTTACAAAAACAAAATTCGTATTTCAGCTCTAATACCATATTATGCAAGTAATTGGTAAAATATTGAATTAATTGAATGAATGATCAAGCTATCATTTATAGATTACAAAGAGATGATGTTTCTAATATGAAACAATCGTAGAATTAGAAACTATCTAATATTTACAGAATCTACAATATTGACCATTAAATAAGAAATAATAAAGATATTATTCTATAATATCCCCATTCAATCTCTAAGCAAAACAAGCAAGAAACCTTGTATGGTCCAGGTGTGGCAGGCTTAGGACATTTTCAAGTTAGTCAGTAGCAGAAGCAATAAGTAAACTTAGCAAGTATAGTAGAATAATAAATTATAAGACAGTGACAGCTTGTATTATTTGGCAAGAGTATGGACTAATTACAAAATGACTGCCATGAAAGAAGAATTGAAGGAGGTATCATTGCTCAGAAAATCGTCTTATTTACAAGACTTCATGATTTTCTATAGAGCATCTTCATGGAGCAACAATGGAAAAACATTACTTGGTTACATCGAACTTTTAATGACAGGGATACATACACTTGAATGCAGCGATCCATTATTTTTAAATAAGAAACGCAATGAGTTGGTAATCAATGCAATAATTAGCAAAAGTTTAATATGGTTGCTGCCTTACATTATTGCCGCCCAAGGAAAAAGTGATTAGTTAACTAAATTAGCAAGTTTGATTAGTTACATGAAGAAGTGTGATTACCAAAAGTAAAATGCTTATTATCCAAGTGGTGCGATTCGCATAGAGGTATGCTTCATTAAGATAAGAGCAATTTAATTTGTGAAAATATGCAACCACTCACTTCACATCTCTGTGACATATTAAAGAGATATCCTTCCCTCCTCCAAAGGCATTGATCAGAGTTATTTCATATCTACACTTCAGCACTTAAGGAGCCTTACCACAGCCAGGGAAGGTGGTATTGATCTACCATTGGCAAGATTAAGAACGCATGTGCATCTAGTCATTAATCAGGAACAGCATCATAAGAATTTCATCGCATAAGCAAGGAATTAAAGAATCAGAGACAGATAATTTATCAATTGCATATTCATAAGAGATCACTATAAGGTAGCGATCGCAATTGTAGGGCATTCGATCCATAAAAGAGTAATTCAAAGACTCGTCAGGCATCCTTACTTTACCCGATCAGATTATCCATATATTATCACATCCAAACCATAAGGATCGATCCTCAATTATATCAGAACTCTGCATTTTGCGATTAATCATTATAACAGGTTATCATTCAAATCAAAATTTGTACTCATCTATCCATAAAGGACCGATTCAGAAACATATCAGATTCCTTGCCATTATAAATTCAATTTGTCATGTCAAGAATATTATCGATTTGTTGATATAGCAGCTATAGTTGTATATATATACGTTTACATCCATTATTGGAAGCATTCTTGATATAAGATATTATCATCTCTTCTTATCAAACCGATTCCATAAATTTTTTTTCCATGAAAAATTTCTAAGGAGTAATAAATATTTTGGTAGTATCATCAATTATTGGTTGATCTATCAAGCCCTTGGTATAATCGATTTATATCATTGAAGAGTTGGCCATCAGATTCAGATCAGATATCTAAATCAGACTGAAAATCAACTTAGTACTCATTTTACAAAGGACAGTGACATTATTTGTCAAAGAGCTGAGATATATCTTGGCATATCATATTCAATACATACTTAACATTCATATCAAATAAAAGGATTGTTTACAAGTTATATATAAAAATAATCTATTGCAGTTTGAATTATAAGAAACTAGACAAACCCTAAGGAGTTACATAAGGGGACATTACAAGTGGTATTAGAGCAAGCTATCCTGGTAGCCTGTGAAGGTTTACAAGTGAGAAAGAAATAAAGTACTACTGCCGAAAGAAGCCTGCCCAAAATCCAAAGGTTAAGATAATATTCGAATCCTCATCAAAGAACAACAAACAAGGAGAGACAAGCATGGGGAAAAGGAGAATTCAATAACTAGATGGATCAATTCATGGCAGAGTAGCAGGACACACAACAACGAATGACACAATTGCTAGAGATGCTAACTCAAACCATGATCAATGCGACTAATAATCATAACAACCATAATGGTAATAACAGAGGCAGTAGTGGAAATGAAGGACATTCAATCAATAGAAGTCCTAATCGTTGAATCCCTACAACGAGCTCTAGATTGATGATATCTACTTTCCCCCAAGGGTAGAACAACAAGAAGACAATGAACCTACCTTGGTGGAAGTAAAGATCAACTACGTCAAGATTGGATAGGAGGGTTAAAAGTGGAGATGTCCCTCAAAGATTACATGGACCTAAGGATGAGGCGCATGCCCAAGAAAGGTAATGGAGACCACCACTTCGACTTAAAGAGGAAGATAGGTGAGCTCAATATACCATACTTTGATTGTTCAGGGAAGATCACGACACATGCGTGGATTCAAAATGTGGATACATAACTCAATCCCATGTCAGAAGAGGAAGCAATCAAATATGCTGCCCTACAGCTAGACTGATGGCTCACGAATGGTGATACCATGGCATGATCACCATGGGCCATGCACAAATCACTTCACATGTGCAATTCATGGAGAAACTAATAGAAAGATTCGATAACAAGGACCTTGAACTTCATTTTAAAGAATTGGCACAACGTAAGCAAATGGGAACAATTGATGACTATATCATTGAATTCCAATGACTTTCTGTGTTGGTGACCGACATCTTCGAAAGAAGGTTGATTGTCGTTTATGGATGGCCTAATGGATCCCCTAAGAGACTGGGTAAAAGCTCTCAACCCTAGTACTCTTCAAGAAGCAATCAAGAAGGCAAGGGATATGGACTCAAGCACAATCAAGGACAAAACACCACCAAAGGGACCATCAATTCAAAGGAATCAAGCAAATCCACCTATCCAAAGGGAGGGACCAAAAAGAAACAAAATGGATGAGGAAACCCAAGAAGAATTAAGAAGGAAGAAACTTTGTTTTATGTGCAAGAAACTGTGGGAACCGGGACATAGATACATGGGCAAAGGAAATATTCATTATATGGAAGCGAGACCCAATAGTGACGGAGAAGAATACTATTAAAGCCGCAAACAATATGAGCCGGATGAAGAATTCATCAAATAAAAGAGCCTCCACTTCAAGAAAAGAAGAGTGGTACAATTGCCACGATGACTGTAACCCCAGGGTACAACCCTTTTAAGGTCCAAGGTATATTGCAAGGACACAAAGTATCAGTAATCATTTATAACTTTATTAATTTAACCTTGGTCATCTCCAAGGGGCTCCAAATAGTGGGGCAAGAGAGTTTTAGTGTAAAGATGGTGGATGGGTTCCAAATATTGTGGTAAAAAAAGGACTGAAATTGAATATCATCATTGGAGACTATATAGTGAGTGATGATTTCCACAATGTAGAGTTGGGTAATATTCATGCTGTACTAGGCATCTAATGGATGATTTTCATTGCTAAGTATTCACAGAATTTTAGGACAATGGAAATTAAATTCAATGTAAACGGTAAGGTGGTATTTAGGGGAATAAATGATGAAATTCCTCAAACTATTTCAGCCAAGAAAGTGGAGATCTCACATAAACATGGAGATACTGAAAGGGATACACAATGTCTTGTTTCAACAAGGGCCCCAAGCAACAAGACCAAATTTTATCATGGATATGTACAACTGATCATGAATAAGCTATATGAAGGTACCGCCAAATTACAAGAAGGTGCAACTTCTATCATCACAACATCAATCCAGCACATCAAAATGTTTAAGGATGATATCAAGGAATTTTTCAAAGGGATCTTTAACATGAGATATATAGAAACCTAAAACTTTGGCATATTCTGTAGAATTGATAAGGAAAAAGAATGGAACTCATCGAAGATGCATCAACTACCAAACTTATACTCATAAGAGAAACAATCTAAGGTTGCTTGTGGGCAAGCAATTTCAAGGAGGGGAGAGTGTGATATCCCCATTCAATCTCTAAGCAAAACAAGCAAGAAACGTTGTATGGTCAGGGTGTAGCAGGCCTAGGACATTTCCAATTTAGTCAGTAGCAGAAGCAATAAGTAAACTTAGCAAGTATAGTATAATAGTAAGTTATAAGACAGAGACAGTTTGTATTGATTGGCCAGAGTATGGTCTAATTACAAAATGGCTGCCATGAAAGAAGAATTGAAGGAGGTATCCTTGCTCAGAAAATTGTCTTAGTTATAAGACTTCACAATTTTCCGTGGAGCATCTTTATGGAGCAACAATGGAAAAATAATGCTTGGTTACATCAAACTTTGAATGGCAGTTATACATACACTTGAATGCAGCGATCTATCATTTTTAAGTGACAAATACAATGAGTTGGTAATCAAGGCAATAATCAGTAAACGATTAATATTATTGCTGCCTTGCATTATGGCCGCCCGAGGAAAAACTGATTAATTTGCTAAATAGCAAGTTTGATTAGTTACATGAAGTGCGATTACCAAAAGCAAAATGCTTATTATCCAAGTGATTTGTGGAAAGATGCAACCCCTTACAACACATCTCTTGGTGACATAGTAAATAGATATCCTTCCCTCCTCCAAAGACATCGATCAGAGTTATTTCATGTCTACACTAAAGCGCTCAAGGAGCCTTACCGCAGCCAAGGAAGGTGGTATCGATCTACCATTGGCAAGATTAAGAACGCATGTGCATCTAGTCATTAATCAGGAACGACATCATAGTTATATCATCGCATAATCAAGGAAGTAAGAATCAGAGTCAGCAATAATTTATCAATTGCATATTCATAAGAGATCACTGTAAAGTAGCAATTATAATTGTAGGCCATTCGATCCATAAAAGAGTAATTCAGAGACTCATCAGGCATCCTTATTTTACCAGAACAATTGTCCATATATTATCCCACCCAGTCCATAAGGATCCATTCTCAATTATATCAGAACTCTCTGTATTTCCCGATCAATCATCATAACAGGTTATCATTCAAATCAAAATTTGTACTCATCGATCCATAAAGGACTGATCCGGTAACATATCAGATTCCTTGCCATCATAAACTCCATTTGTGATTTAAGAATATTATCGATTTGTTGATATGGCAGATATAGTTGTATATATATACATTTGCATCCATTATTTGAAGCGTTCTTGATATAAGATATTGTCATCTCTTCTTTTCAAACGGATTCCATTTTTTTTTTCTAAGGAGTAATAAATCATTTGATGGTATCATCGATCTTATTGGTTGATCTATCAAACCCTTGATATAGTTGATTTATATCATAGAAGAGTTGGCAGTCAAATTGAGACCGGATATTTGAATCAGATTGAAATTCAACTTAGTACTCATTAATACAAAGGATAGTGACATTATATGTCAAAGAACTGAGATATATCTTGGCATATCATATTCAATGCATACTTAACATTCATATCAAATAAAAGGATTGTGTACAAGTTATATAGTAAAAGAATCTATTGCAGTTTGAATTATAAGAAAGTATACAAACCCTAAGCAATTACATAAGGGGACATTACAGGTTCATTGCTATTTTTCTCTGCATTGGAGGTTGAGCAAACATGCGATTATCTTAATTTGGTTTGAAGGATGATGCGATTTTCACATGTATAGTCTCCTAGTTAGTGATTAAAATGGTGGCTTTCAACAAAAAGTTTGACCTCAACATTTTTACTGCCACTCTATAGGAATGTTGCAAACTATGGTGAATGTTAAAATGTGTTCATTGGTATGTTGTGTGTTGTTAACTTGGAATTTCAAGAAATTCTTTCTCAAGCCCTATGGGAAGTCGTGATGAGTTGGAAGTGCCATGGGATTGATGGTGTTTCCCCATGATAATGGAATTGAAGGTTGGAAGTTATCACCCATTGTTTGAAGTGATTCCTTATTCGTATAAGGGTTTTCTACAAAAATATTAATGATCTTAGAACTATTGGTGAAGATAAACCTTTATTTGAATGTGCTTGGGTAGGTGTCTGGAAAATAGGATCAAGAAGTCTTACCTTCCTCCATGTTTTGGGGTATGCTGTATTAGCTCGGATGAAAAATCTTTAGTTGGAGCTGATAATATTTTTTGTTGCAACCTCGACCTGTTAGATCTCATTCTCTAGCAGAGTTGCCAAAATTGTTAGCATTTTAATTTTTCTATTGCTAGACAACTCAATCCAGAACAATATGCAACTATGAAGCACTGCATGAGATTTTCAGTTTGATGAGGATAGCCATCAAGCATGAACAAACACAACCTCCTATTACTTAAGGCAAATATCAATATTTGGCTGTAAACAAAAAATTATCCAAATAACACTGACAAATGATGATTTCTGGTTAAATTGGAGACTAGTAAATCTACATCAATGGGAAATGGTTAAATTGACAAACATTACACAATATCACAAAATAAATTGCTTAAGGAATAGCTAGCATCATTGCAAAGCTTGACAAGGTTATTCAATTCAATTTAACTCATTGAGTTACAAAAAGAGGTTATTCCATTCCATTTTAGTATTTCACTGTTTGTAGTCTATGCATGCTGCAAAGTTGGGACAGACATTATTTTGTGTAGCTAGTGACATAACAGTCAAATGTTGCATTAAGCACAAACTTGGACCAAATTCACCTTGGTGGGTGTATCCTTTACAATGTTTAAGTGGCACATGCATATCTTGACACTATGAAGATTAGTCTTTGGGAAGAAGGATGTTGGTTGAAAAACCACACTGAGGTTGACAATAGTTGTGAGAGTTGTGCAAAGTGTGGATTGTTGTGAAGTGAAAAGAAGGATATTGGCAGAGAAAACACTGAGTTTAGCAACAGTTGTGAGATTTGTGTAAGGTGTGAATCAGCTGAGAAGGAAATGTGTTGCATATAGTGTGGAAGTGTTATGATAGAAGACATCCATGATCACCTCTTGGTCCAACACACTCATACTACTAGACGGTCCCTGAAAGTAAATAGGGCATTTATGTAGCAATTTATGGGAAATGCACTGAGAAATTCAGATTCAGGCCCCATTCAAGATTAGATATGGATAAGCTTTACCATTTCTGTAAGTGTAGTTCAAATAAGACTCATACGAGGTGAGTTTTCATGATTGTTTTCAAAAAATGTGTTAGCTTTTCTAAGTTTCTTCCTTCCTGTGTTTTACTATATATTATTCACAACATCTATTCCATTTTAATTTATCCATTTTGAATCTTACTCCAAGGTCAACAATATAGATAGTAGTATCTCTATGGAACTCAACAAGCCATGAATGCCATATGAAACACTTGGAAATTGTAAGAATGTGGTGGTTGAGTAACAAGTATACATGTTTGATTGTATGAAAGAGAAATAGAAAGGCAACAGACGTGTTAATTAGCAAAGTCCCAAGGAATGGGTAGTATAGGGGAGACCTGGAAAAGTACCTTGCCCCTTATATCATTTATGTCTCACCAAGCAAATGCAAAGGTTGGAAGGTTGGATTGGTTGCAACTGTCTAGGAGAAAGATCCAGCGTTGCCCGACACTACCAAAACGTCTCCTTACTATTTGATTACTTGCACAATCGTCTTTTGAATATTATCTCTTGTTTGTGCTTGATGAACTATTTTATATTTGAAAATTTTCATTCAAATTTGGATAATAGATCACACACTGTTTGTTGCACAATTTCCTCTGACAATCCTTTTATGTTTGAGCAACCCCATTTGTCTAGGAGATTTAAAGAAACAGAGGCATTTTCTCTCTTGTTTGAACTAATAGAAGTTGACTTAAAAAAAGTAAATACAATGTGCTGAATTTGCGGTGACAATCCTCCATTTTCTAGCATTAAGCAGTTTTCAGCATTTTTTCCCTTTAAAAGTTACATAAAAAGAAAAAACAAATTTATTCACCAAATGGTATCCTAAAAAAATGATATCCCCTGCAAGTCTCTAAGTCTTTGGGACTTCTGGGGTCCTGAGAATGTCAGTCATATCCTCAGGGATGTGTGGTGGTACACTGTTTCTATCTTGAATACTTCTACACCGTGCATCTTATTACTCCTAGTAGCTTAGCCACATGTTTTTGTCTTTGTATAACTTTGATGGTCTACAATTTTTGAGAAGTGGATTACAGAAGCTAATAGCATGATGAAAAAGTAAACAACAATATAATAGTAATATTGATAGAATCCAACTAAAAGATCAATTGAATGAAAATTCTAGTTTTAATTCTATGGAGCTGATCACTGTGAGACGTTTTGTTTGAAAAATAATAAATTTGTTTTTTATTTTGTTTTAGGAGAAAATAATATTTTTCTATTTTCTTTTACATTGAATTGTGTTTCAAGCATCTTTTAATTCTTCTACACCTAATAAATAACTAGTAATAAATCTAACATTAACAATTCTATAGATCAAGATAAAGCAGTTTCTTTTCAGCCTATTGGCTGCAGCAATCTTGTCTTTTTCCAAATTATCATTTGAGTGCAACATTATGGCTTTTGTTTGACTTGCAGCTGCGGACTTTCTATATTCTTCTTCTTTTGTTTCTAGCCTTTAAATCATTGCTTGAATTTGGCAAAGAGGCTTCCATATTTATTGAGCAGCTGTTTTTTTAAATAAATAGCCTGCACACCACTCATTGAGGTTCCATAAAATTTTAGACTAATCAATTACCACAATTCTCTCAGTATTTTTACTCTTCATCTTTCATTTGTGTCTTTTAATGTATGACGAAATCACAAAGCCCATTTATAACCCTTTAGCTGTTGAGGACAATGATAGATGGATTGTGATGCAATTCTCATACATAATTTATTATTTTAATTTTGAAGTATTTTTTGCAATTTCAAGCCATTATCCGAAAGTTAGTTAGTTTTCCTCCAGCAGACTTTATTGATTTTACAAATATTGGAACTAGATGAGTTGTCTAGAAACTATAAGTTCTTTGAGGTTGCAAAGTTATTCTTTTCCTGATGAGTGGTAATGCCCCTGCAGCATATTTACTTGGGAGCTCTTTATGGTTTACTGGCCTTGAAAGGGGTATTATTGGATGATTTTGCAGCATACATAAGTGGATCTATTGGCCCGTATGTTTATTTTTTCCCATTTTCTGCAGCTGCATGAAAATTGTCAGCTTTGTTAAACAAGATACAAAGGTTTTTGAGCACTTTTCTATTCTATGATATTTGGAATGTACATGGTTGGCTATTACTTATTTAGCATGATATCTGTGCCAGCAATAAAAATTGACTTAGGGACTTCTATCTCTTGGGTGTTTGGTTTGTTGCTTCTAAAGCAGTCACCTTGTTAAATAAATCTATTCTACAGCTACTTTTGAGCTCTTTGCATCGTTACATGAATAACCTACAATAGAACCATTCTGTGCAGAAATCTGTTGGTGTGTTATTTTATGAAGAGCTCCTGATTTTGTTTGTCTTTAGGTCATATTCCAAATTAGAAAACTAGTTAAAAATGCAAATGAAGCATGTTTTATTCAAAAGTTCCTCATTTTCAGGCTTTTTGTTTATTACATTTTTGCTTTATTTAACATCTGATTAGACAACCTATCTAGAGAAACCTTATTGGTAACAATGAACAGCATCAAGATCGAAGTTAAATATTACAAAATGCAACTTAAAATATACAAGTTAAGTAGCAGCACATCAGATTATTATATTATTATAATTTATTATTATTATACTATTATTAATATTATAAAAATTAATAATTGTATCTTAATAATAAAGTATTCTATTATATTAATATAATATATAAATTGCAGTGCGTTGGGTGAACTTTTCAACTTGATTGGTGACATTGGCGAACGTCCTTTGGTACCACATGGGCTGGGGGGAGACAAGACCTTGTGACCTCGTGTTTTACCACATAAGCTCTTGCCAATTAAGCTAGGCCCACAACCCGATTAATATGATATTATTATTACATTATAACATATTAATATAACATAATAATTTATTAATATATTATAATAAAATGTAATATAATAATATTTTAATATAATAATGTATTACGATACAATAATATAATAATTAGCTGATAGGCTTTATATTTTAGACTTCACTTTCCACAATCTGTTGTTAAACCGGTGTCACGTTTCTAAACCACCTTAGTTAGCCATTAAACCATTTCCAAATCCACTTTCCAGTGTGGAAAATCTCCCAAACAAATTTTAGCAATAAAAAACTCTTTTCAATGTTGGCAAATAAGATTGTAATGATTTTGCTTTGCTTTTAAAAATTAAATATCATAAATATTTAAATATTATTAATAAGTTTAAATATTAATAATGAGACAGAGAAGGCACATAAGAGAAAAAATTTGGCTTTATTCAAATTCTTCTTTGTCTTTTTTTTTAAGGATTATTTTTCATCAAGATTAAAATTTATTTTATTGTTTATTTATTTTAATGAAATTATAATAATAATAAAAGATATTATAATTAATTTAATTATAATTTTTATTAATATTTTAATTGCTATAGAATAATTATATATTTGTATAAAAACTATCTTTTTATTTTTGCCCACAACCTCATCAAAATTTACATATAGAATCAAACCATATAAAGATTTATATTACATTATACAATTAATTATGTAGTTTTAAAACCTACCTATAATTTTCTATCAGCTCATTCCTTGAACCTCCTCTAGATACAATTGCTATTATATTATATTAATACTTGCTAATATAATATAATATTAACACTAATATAATTATAATAATCTAAGTACTCGGGTATGGGTAGGTTATGGGGACATGGGTATAGTACACCGATATGACAAATTTTTAATAGGGATTAGGTACTTTGGGTACGCTCATAAAAAACATAAATATATAGTTATAAATTAAAAATAAATATATTAATATATGGGAAGCTATAGTTTTTGGAACTTTTCACGTGAGGCTAAAGTTTTTGGAAACCCTATTTGCAAGATTTCCTTCTCAATAATGACTGGTCTGCGGAACATTCCAGATTATGCCGATGCTTACGACAGATGGAATGCTTTTAGCAGTTTTTGCTCTTATGTATCTATTGTTTAGTTTTTTTTTGAAGTAATTCCAAAATTTTTGGCTCGTTTTTAGGGTTTTTTGGTTTCACGAATCATGAGAAAATAAGATGCACTTTTTCCAGATATTAACAAATAAAATGTGATTCAAACCGCAAAAAATCATTGACTGTCAATCAACGATTTTTACTATGTTCCTTATTTTTTTGGGGGAAAAATCGTCCCTAGTGCTGATTTTATAAAAGTCGCGATTTGTTGCAGATTTTTCCGTCAATGCATAGTATGTTTATGGTCAATAGTTAAGTAGACAAAAGAATGTTTACTTAGTAACTACAATGGCCTGTCTTATTAGAAGAAATAGTTATGATGTGCCCAACATTTTAGTCTGTAGAACTAATCAATTGTAATACTACCCAACAATCCTAAATGTCAAATTGTTCTCTTAATAAACATTGTATCATTATTCAGGAAATAATAGTGCCACTGTCCATAATAGTGCAAGTGCTTCTGGCTGTGTGTGATTTTCATTGACATTTCAGATGACATTCCATGATCCATCATAAGGAAGAATAGAGAATATCATGATAGATTGCATATATAGGTCCTTGTAGAAATGATAAAACCAAAAATAGCACAAAAATAAATTATAGATATAACAATAATTATGATCATAATATCTTATGAATATGGTGTAACAAGTATTATAACTAAGTGTTACAATTAAAAATAACTATATTCTGAATTTCATACGTAAAAAATTGTTTTAGTACACTGAAATGCTATAATAACAATTATAAGTATTAAAGATATTATTATACAAAACTAGTAAAAAAGAGTAGATAGTTGTTGCAAAAGCAAGCGACTAAGCTTTATAAATAGTATAAATATCAGGATGATTATTATGATATATTTGTTGAGTATGTTGTTATCGATGTAAAAGGTTGATGATCAAGGTTGTATAAATCTTAGAGGATTATTCAAAGTAACAAAAAATTGGATTGAGGTGCTTGAGCTGCTTGACGTGCTTGAGTTGCTTGCTTGTTTGCTTCGTTAGATTATGTGCCAGCTGTTTAGTCACAATTGCTATGTCAACATTAAATATTCCAAAGAGTCTATATGTATTCATTGCATATATCTAAAGTTTTAGACGGCTACTGAAATTTATGAGAGTCGGCTCCTTCATTTCCTAGGAAACAACTTTATTATTATATCCTGAGTCGACTTCAGGTGGCAGAATCTGCCTTATAACGTTTTTCATTATAGAAGGAATTGATTAAAATAGTGGATATGCATGTCATGTACCCGATGTATTTGTGGAGCTGTTTTGTTAGAAGCAAGGTTGAAAATGTCGGTCTCAACAAAAACTCGGCGGATCCAATTTTTGAAAATCTCGGTCTCGGCAAAAACTCGGTGAAAAAATCGGCACTTTTATCGAACATTTGAAAATATAAATTTTTTAAAAATATTCTTAAAAACACACATAAACACCAAATTTGTAGAATATATACTGATTTGAGATATTCACCATATATTAATCAAAGTTTTGAGTTAAATACATAGCAATTAGAATTTAGAACTTAGCAGAAAACATAGAATCATTATCATATACCAAAAAACAAGTACGACGTCTGAATAAAAATAAGTTCAATACATATCGAAGTCAAACTCCGTGAAACTACAAGTCTACAATTTCTGAATACATATTAAGTTCAAGTTCCGGTATCAATGAAAACTAGAAATATATATAGACTGCACCTAATCCCAAAAAAAACTTAAAAAAATTAAGTGTTATAAGCGGCGAGATTTTTGAGTAAAAATCGCCAAAAATCGCCATATTTTTAGGTAAAAATTGCCGCACGATATTGAAATATCGTCAGCGATATTATTGGAGATAATATCGTTTCACTTTGTGTAGCGCGATATATTGCGATATCCGAGATATAATCGCGAGATTTTCAACTATGATAATGATGCGATGGCTTTGGGACTTTGTTGCATGTGAGTGTTGCGTTAAACTTCTGGGTGATGACTTGGCAGTGAAACAGTTTTATTGGAGTGGAACGATGCTATTTTTTTGTGCAGTTTAGGAGTATGTGTCGAAGCATAATACAAAAATTCATTATTTTTGTTTTGATGTGAGGATAAAGGAAGTCAGTTGAGATGTTAATGCTTTGTGTGGAGCTTTAATGATTCTTTTATTAACCAGGCCATAGTATGCAATTGCATGAAGAAGCTGAAGAGGCTATGTGGTTGTGAGTTACTATGCGCTTTTGAGTTGTTGAGCCCAAAGAATGGGAATTGTAAAAAATGTGTCGTGATTTTTTTTAATTGTGTTGAATCAATGTTGACGCAAAAAGGACTTTACCTCTGTGTTGAAATTCGTGGTATGAAGCTCTTGTCTTGTGCAGATATGATGGGGAATAGAAGTAGTCAAGTCTTCTTGAATAGAGCTGTTCGTTGTTTTTTCTGTGTCGTGGTTTTTGTTTTAGAGTTGTGTATCTGGTTGCACCAACAGTGTGTAAGTGATTCAAATAAAGGAACTAGGCAGTGGTATTGAATCGATAATCATGGAAAGGTTTTTGATTTATCGCTGTTAGTTGTATGTGTGGTATTATCAAAAGATAGTGGTAAATGAGCTTATACAGTGAATGTGA
The DNA here is from genome assembly GCA_018584345.1 of Thuja plicata. Taxonomy (NCBI): domain Eukaryota; kingdom Viridiplantae; phylum Streptophyta; class Pinopsida; order Cupressales; family Cupressaceae; genus Thuja; species Thuja plicata. The sequence goes on along the minus strand of MU228140.1, from coordinate 4,166,050 downwards.
TTTTGGAAAAAATAAAGGAGCTCTGTGTCACTGTTTAATTCTTGCAGGGTGTTTTTTTAAAGTGCTGTGTGAGTTCTAAAAAGTTTTATTGAGTTCTGTAAATAGGGTTGGTGCCTTAGTTGTTCGGAGTTGGTGCTTCAAAGAGGGTTGGTGCTCTTCATGGGTTGGTGCTCACATTTGTAATCTGGGTTGGTCCCCATTCTTTGTTAATAAAGCTTTTGTATGCCATGGTTTTTTACTAAATGGGTTTTCCATGAGAAATCTAGTTTTAATGTCTTGATGGTTACTCTTGTTAAGTTTTTATGTGGTTTCATGTTTTTTTAAAAGTTTATAGTTCTAAAATACCGATTCACTCCCCCCTCTTAGTATTTCCCTTGTGCTCTTCAATATTATAATATAAGTCATGATTGTGATGTTAAACAGTTTTATTAGTTATAAATATAATAACTGAATGTAACATTGTTAAATTTTATGTTATGAATATGATATATAATGTGTCTTTCAAAAATCTATATGATAATGTTAAGATGTGTTACCCGAGGACGTGTCTCTGGCCTAAAACCCGCCATTTTCGAAACGACTACGTTTCCGGGATGGGGGGACTGCTGGGGGACGTCCCCACCCCATTAATATGCATAATAGACTATAGTTAATACATATTGAGTATTCAATCGGTTACTATTTACTAAATGACACTGAAATGTTGTATGTTAAGGTTCTATGATGTTTAAATGGCATGCTTTGTCCATATTTTCATATGAATGTAATGTATATTTGCAAATTTCCTTATATATTTGAAAATTTTCCTATATTTATAGACGTCCCCTTTGTCGTCCCCAAAATTGGCTAAAATATTTGTCGTCCCAGAAACCCGTCCTGGAAACTCGGGGTAACATTGTCAAAAACTAGAATTGTCAAACTATTGATAATGTTTTTAACACTAATTTTGTTAATCTAAACATTATCATCATTATTATTGTATTTAAAATATTACAAATGATATTATTAATAATTATAAATGATTTCTAAATACTATATTATGAAAATTAATAATAATATTATGTTATTATTCAAGATACACAAAATAATACATTGTTATCAGTATTATGTAATAAACGAACTAAAAGACATTACAAACTTAAAGAAAGGACAATAATGAAATTGGAAAGAATATTAGGATCAATGCTCATAATGAAATATGAGAACACACTATTAAATGTCAAAGTTGCATTGTTATCATTATTATGATAAACAAACAAAAAGACATTACAAACTTTTTTTTTGATTGGTAAATTTATATATATTATTAATATTGTAAGTATGCTATTATAAAGTTCTTGAGATCATAAAATATCCTTAGTTGCCGATTCGGGTTCGGGGACAGATTCGGGTTCGTGAATTTTTTTTTTGCCATTTGGATTCGTATGGGTTCATGAGTGTATATATATATATATATGCATTATATATACAAAAAATAAGAGAAATATACATAATTCTAAAACTAAATCATTTCATAGTATGAATCTATGATGCTTGATCATTGATCAATGCTAAATCTCAAAGATTCAAAACATTAAAATTAAATCATAACATCAGTTACAGTATCATTGTTTGAAGTTCAACTAATGAATTAATAATTTATTTTTATTCTTCTTCTTCATCATCATCATCTTCTATATTGAGCCTAATAAGACTCCAAGGTTAATTTTTCCCCACTTTTATTGGCGCTGTTTCCACCCCAAATTATTAAATGGGGGTTTGGGGGTAAAGCCCCCAAGACGGGTCAAGGGGCACTGAGAGTTATTTTTCAGTGGACCCAAGTTCGGCAATGTCAAAAATTTGAGTTGTGGATGACAAAAATTTATAAATTTTGCTAAAAAAAAACGTCTTAAACTTCGCTTGATCCGGCCCGGTCCGTGCTGGATCCAAGCAGGGTCCAAATCTGGACTTGTGGGTCCCTCTGGATCTGCGATCAGGACAGATTGGGAGGAGAATCCAGACCTGGATTGGACCCGGACCCGGATCCAGGGTCCAGGTTCCGAATCCGGTAACTCAGAAAATATCACCATATCCCACATATTTTGCTCAAAAAATCACTGTAACTACCTCCACCCAACAAATTCACCCACCTATACAGAATGTCATGCCTGTACATTCTCGACATTACTAACCCTAAACACTGTATGCAACTATTTTTTGTCTTATCACACAATGAGCATATAATTGCCATAGTTCGACTCAAAAAAGTAATCCCCTTGAACATATAGAACAAAACATTATTCATATTCGAAAAAAAGAGGCACGGAGCACACCTGGGGTTTTGAAGGCCCTGGATCAATCGGGCCTGTATTTCTCACATTGCTTTGGCTCTGACCTGGTCTTGCTCTCCTTTGTTGCCCATTGCTCGGTCCACCACCTCGCTCATTGTCTGTGGTTTTTCGACTTCTCCTTCCCCTGCCAACACCGTAGGCACATCTTCGAGCATTCCTCCCATTGGCCTGTATCCCATTCCTATCTTGGCGTTCACCTTTTTCATTGCCAGATACCCTCCAATAGTCAGCTAATTTAAATTTGAGCACCGGTTTATCAAACTTTGCCTTACTCGGGTCCGAGTCGAGGATCTGTTCCCAATCCGTGGTATAATCGCATATGAACCTTCACATACTTTGGGCATCCATCTTCCTTGCATGATGATTTACCTCAGCTCAATAAAAGATGAATAGGTGAATAATTGGTGGGTAGTCAAGTACGTGAACCCAGTCTCCTATGTCAGTATGAAAACCCGACCTTGGCACCGTGCATTGCAAAAGGGCTTCGAGGCCTTGCCTCCATTCGTCCTTCACACACCTACTCACCCCCCCTCCTCTCACTTCGTCAACTCCGTTGAATTCTAATCCCCAAGCACAAAAAAAGAGAAGAGATATCCGTATTGGAGCGAAATTTGTAGTTGGCTATCAAAAAATCAATGCCTAGCAGCCCATGCACAATGGTGAGAAAGTAGGGATCATCTGTGGTAAGAATATGTTTCAGGTGCTCTGTAGAGACTCGGCCTCGGAAAGCCATCTGCTGCTTGGATGCCACGAGGCTGAAATTTATCTCCATCCGCCCTAATCTTCCTCAACATACCGCTTCAACATCAATGAGAAATGCCATCGATTTCATTACCTATATGCCTTGACCTAGGGCTGCGTGAGCATTTACTCACTATCCTTTGAGCTTGCAAAATCTCCTCAACATTCTTTCGCATTGAATGTGCGTCACCTCAACATATACACCATTGTCCTCTTCAAATTTTCAAGCATTATTTGCCGCCACATCACGATGTCACCGATCCACCTCAACCACTCCCTCACATCACATTCCACATCATCATGCAACATAAATCCCCTGCTATCAACGTTATTGAACAGTCAAATCGACCGCCACCTTGGACAAGGAATCCGCCAAGGTGTTGCCCTCCCTATATATATGCGAGATTTTGAAATTGCAGAATTTCATCAATTTCTTCCTGATTATGGAGATAATCTTATCAATGATAATCTTATCAATTTTCCATACGTGGGATTTCCCGGTAGCTATTGCTTGACTATAATCTGCGAATCACCTTCCAAATGTAACCATTCTACCTGAATTCTCTTTGCCATCTCAATTGCCAACAAGGCTGCTTGAGCCTTTCCTTCATTGTTCGTCCCATCCTCTAATTTTTTGGATTTAACAACCAATATATTCCTCGTAGGATCTCTGGCCAAAGACATTACAAACTTAAAGAAAGGACAATAATGAAATTTGAAAGAACATTAGGATCCCTGCTCCAAATGAAATAAGAGAATACACTATTAAATGTCAAAGTTGCATGATAAAGGAACTGAAGAATTAAAGGGAATAAAAAGAAAAAGAAAATTAATTCACTACAGGAAATTAAGATATTTTAGTTTTTTTAAGTTACTAATTTATATATAACTTTAGTGAATAAACAAAATGTAAAAATAAAAAGGAACTTGAAGCAAATTAAAAACAAAATAAAATAATCTAAATGGAGAAAAGAAAATAAATTACATTAAAATAAAATGTAAGTATTAATCATATATAACAGTTGAAAATTAACTTGTTAATTAGTTAGATTATTAGAAAAAAAGGTTATAAGTTATCAGGAAAATGATTATTATTTTGAGTATCACCATGTTTCCAAGTTCAAAACTGTCGATGTTTTGTAGCTTCTGTCAGATAAATCCTACCAGACTATTGAATATATATATATATATATATATATATTTTATTATGTGAGATATAATATATATAGTATTAGGAGAAATTAATAAAATAATGATTCAGAGATATTATGTGTGTGTGTGTGTGTGTGTGTGTGTATATTTATGTAGTTACATAACCAATCATCATTATATTAATCAGATAATAATGAGTAGACATGTCCCATGAAGGGACATGTCTCTCCTTTCCTCATCCTCAATATAAATGCAAGAGAGATCGCTGCATTGGAACACACAGAAAATATAAGAGTGCTATTACATTTGCTGCTATCCTAAAACATAACATGGTATCAGAGAGCCAAACTGCAAATGTAAGAGAGTAGTTTGTTGATGGTGAATGTGTGACTGTCTCAGAAAATACAGTCTCAGTACGAGGACCATATCTCACAAATACACTGTTGGATTTTGCTGAATTTTGGATATGTTGGTGATAAACAAATTACAAAGAATCTCACTGGAGGGATTGGAGAGAAAGTGTCGGGTTCAAAAGTTATGACCGACTGTGTATGGCTCTATGTGAAATCTATTGAGTGAAGTTGTGTTGCAGACTTTTGTCCACACCAAGTGCAAAGAATAAGGTCAAGTGAATTGTAGTAGATTTGTTAAGAAACAAACATCAGCGATTATATATTGGCAACTATGTCATTCCTGACCGCGACGATTCATTGAAGACATAATTTACGCACTGATATTTGAATAAAGTGACTTGATTAAAGAAAAGAAGCGTTGTTTAGAAAGAGGCTGAGGATGATGAATTTGCAAAGTATACACAATTTCCATAATGATTAGTTAGACCTTGTAGCGGCTTTCATTAAAGAGATATATTAAGTTGTTATGATCGTGGTCAAGCATTAACAAAGAAGAACGTATTCAAAGAAGGGTGTGTCTATCTAGAAAGCAAGCATTAATAATAGTGTCACCTCTCTTGGAGCAATCAAGTCATTTCATAAGAAGACATGAGAATTGCTCAACGATATAAGAGTGGGAATTTTACATTGTGGGGGGGGGGGGGGGATAAAANGGGGGGGATAATAACCAATGTTACATTCCCATTTCAACCATCCTTAGTAGGGAGATGATTCAAAAGGGGAGATGTCTCTCAAATAATTTGAGAAGGTGTTTTCTGATTTGATGTATATGGACCTTCATTGAAGCAACTTGTGTCAAGGATGTTGATGCGCAGATAAGTATTTATTAGCCTTGAATATTACATTTATCTACTCATTGTACTATAAGAGCTATTTGCCTTGATCTTTTTCGGGGATGCTCTTGTAAGAAAAGAAGATTGATATCAGATTTAGAGGGAGTCTGATAGTTTATCTTAAGCAATCTTGGATGAAAAGATAAACAGATTGATATCTGCTCAATGAGTTCTTCTCTGTGAGAGAAGTTCGAGGTGAAATCCCTTGTTTCCACCCTCTGCGCTGAGGCATGGTGGATGTCATGTGTATGACTCTATATTTTTAATGGGCCTGCCCCCTATGTAAATCATGAGGAAGTGACGACTTCCAAATGATTATCACTTGTATTTGTTAAAGTTATTGGAAGGTGACGATCTTACAATAACTTGATCTTCTATCATGATAGACATCTTATGATGGCTGAAACA
>MU228140.1:4129427-4159986 GCA_018584345.1 Thuja plicata | reverse complement strand
TTGATGTTGGTAGGCCATTACTCTGAGCACTTGGTGAATATCACGCGACTTGATATTCTGCAGGCCAATGCTCCCGATATCATGAGATGATATCTTTATAAACTTTTGAGTACTTGGTGGACATCATTAGACTTGATGTTGGTAGGCCATTACTCTGAGTACTTGGTGAATATCATGCGACTTGATATTCTGTTGCCAACGCTCCCATCATCATGAGATGATATTTTTATGAGTTATGGTGAATATCGTGAGACTTGATATTCTTGGTCAGACCATATCTTTGATATCACAATGAGTTGATATCTAAAATAAATCTTTCACAATTAACTTTGTGTTGCTCTCTTGGATGGATTTTATCCTCCCTAGCTAAGAGGGAGTGTTGATGTTTTTTAGCTTCTATTGGATAAATCCTATGAGACTATTGATATATGTATATATTTTATTTTTATTATGTGAGATATAATATATATAGATATATATCTAAAATAGTGTTAGGAGAAATTAATATAGTAATGATTCAGGGATATTATATGTGTGTGTGTGTAGTTACATAACCAATCATCATTATATTAATCACATAATAATGAATAGACATGTCCCATGAAGGGATATGTCTCTCCTCTCCTCATCCTCAATATAAATGCAAGAGAGATAGCTGCATTTGGAACACAGAGAAAATATAAGAGTGCTATTACATTTGCAGCTATCCTAAAACTTAACAAAAACTGTACATAAGGAAAAGGGAAGCAATGCAAAGGGGGTAGATTACTCCTTTTCCAAATTGCACATTCAGAAGGAAGATGTCCTAATAGGCTCAAGTAGGGCCCGAGTGCTGAATGGGACAATGATCCTTCGCTAAAAATGTATAAATATAAAATGGAAAGAGGAAAGATGCATTGTAGAAGGCAAAGTAGACAAATAGAGACAAAACTAGAAATAACAGACTGATAACTAACTATTAGAAACCAAAAATGAGCTGAATTGGGGTCCAGACTGCTGTACTGACTTGGGATTTCAGTTTGAATTGAAATTGTTGGGTACATAATGTCTCAAGTGTTCTGTACCTAGGAACATAACGTTTCAGGCGTTCTGTTCCAAACACTTTTAGCTGAAACTTTCAGGGACTCTTTGACTGTTTTCGATTTGCCCATAAAAGATCTAACAACTTTGCAACTTATTCTTGCACATAGAAAAACGGGGAAAAGGTTGGGTAAAAGGGGTTTGCCTTGGTCAAACCCTTGTTTAGGAATCAACCTTGAAAAGGAAAGGAAATTGCATAAAGGAAAGTATGTAAAAAGGTAAATGTTTGATTCACCTTGCATAAACCCTCATGAACAGATGTAGAAATCACTCATATTCTTGAAGATGTTTGAATGTGCTTGAATTCAAGGAGTTGACCTTGGAATGTAGAATAGAATCAAGGATGCCCTCACAAATGCATGGATATATGAACGCCGCTCCTAGATCTTCAATGTAGATATGCTTGATAATCACTTGCAATGAAGGAAGAATGTATGCAGATGGAGGGAAGGATCTTCTTGCTTGATTGAGAACTCCTGTACTTGGCCATCATGGGAGAGAAGCTTTCTTTAATGGAGAAGATTGCCTTGGAATTGCCTTGGATGATTGAGAAGAAACTAGATCTTGGATGCTTGCCCCTTCAAATCTTGAATCCAATTGCTTGAATGCTTGATTGCTTGATCTCTTGAATGCCTAATGAAAACTTGATTGCACTTGATAATGGATCTTCTTAGTTACCAAAATGAGGAGAGATAGGGTGTTTATATACTCCATCCTTCAGTTTGTGATTCAAAAATAAGCCCGGTCGATTGCGGGATCTAATTTCCCATTAAAATCCTGACTTAGGGCTCCTGGCCAAATTTGGGCCAAAACAAGCGGGAACACAACGACTCAAACATTATGTTCGTGGGTACATAACGTCTTAGACATTATGTACCTAGGGTTTTGAGCTGAAATTTGGATTGGGTGTTGGGATGGTGGAAAATATGCAGGAAAAGAAGAATCAGGTTGCTAAGATCAAGCATGGCAGACATCAGATCTCAAAATCACCAAAATGGGGCCTAATAGAACATCCAATTATGGGTGCTAACTTTTTAGGATGGTACAAGAACACAGAATAACAGTTTCAACATATCATCCCAATGGCACATAGTTTGGAAAGCATCAAAACATATCAAGGGAACTATTGCATCTAACTTTCTTAAGGCACCTTTTGGGTCGTTTGTAGATTTTTTAGAAAATGATTAGTTTAGGCATCAAATAGGGTGCTTTTTAGATTTCACGCCTTTAGCCAATGAGTTTCATTTGTGTGAGTATTCAAGGGTGATTAAGTCATAAACTATGGATACTCCCTTCCTTAGTCATAAACTATGGATATTCTCTTCCTCATCAAGTTCACAGCTGCAATTGCAAAAGTGATTGAGGTAATTGTGGTAAATGAGTGTGTTACTTACATGGCGCGTTTAGGGTTTCATAGGGCACATAAAGGGGCATGTGGGACATCCACACTGTTTTCAGTGTTTTTTTCCATAAAAACTAACTATTGTTTAAATTAAAAATAAAAAAGGACGTGTCCTTGATTTCCCTAAAGGGCACAGTTTGTGGACATCCTTATGTTCTGGGAATAGCAGTGGGTCAGGGGCGAGGCCTGGAGGGTGAGGACATAGCCCCGTGTATCCCTGGTGTAAATATCATATAAAATGGGCTGCCATAATGTAAAGAAAACAAAAATCACAATATCTAACCATCTCCAATAAATTCTTACAGGGGTATAAAAACGAAAATCATCCAATGAACTAATATATGGGAATTGCAAACTCAAATCTTTCCACAGTTAACTGATTGCACTGAGCTGCTTAAATTAACACATTCTCTTTTCTATTTCATGTCTGTGTATGGTCCATCCTCAGGATAGTTCTTATGAGAAGCAAGGAAATAGTCTTAAAAAGGACAAACAAAGCTGACCTTTTATAGAAACATCTTTAAAGTTTACTTGGTTTTATTGAAAGGTGCTTTTCTCATAAATTCAGAACAACTTCTAGTTGCAGTATTTTCTTTTTCATATTGATTACTAGTATTATACACATAAAAAACATATATCCCAAACAAATTCTATTATCTGATAGTATTTATTATTCTACCTCCGTCTTTCATGCGGTTTCTAATAGCTATGAACTTCAGTAGACAGTCTAGATGGCTAGCTGCAATTTTGTAATATTAACCTCTATTAATATAAATATTCTTTTCTTTCACTTTTTTAAAAAACTGCTATGATTTGTTATTTCTTGATTGACTCAGATATATAATCAATTATTGTAGACTCCTCTTGAATACTAGCTTGAGTGCTGTATCATTAAATGTTAACTGATTTTAGAAAACCACTATTACTTATTTCTTTACTGACTTTTATCTATTTAACTTACAAGAATTGCTTGCAATGTATAGAAAGTTACCTTACTGTCGTTCTCTTCTAAATGTAGCAATAGTGAATGATTAACTACATCAAAAAGTGGTTCTTTTATTCTAATACGATACTAGGCCAAAACGATCCCTATCAATGTGTAATGTGTCTTGCCAAATGATGCAAATCACGAGTGAATTATTGCATATGTGCTAGTTCATATAATTTTTTCTACCATGCTGGAAGCATGCAAGCTTAATACATGCTGCCCAAGTTGAAATAAAATTAGAAATGACCAAGTAATCAACACTTGACTGAGACAGACCTTTGAATGGCTGGTGAACTTCTAGTGAAATGAACATCGAATTCTTAGGGATATTTATTGCTTTCCAAAGTTTGATCTGTAAAGTGCAAGAGAATATTTGTCAAGATTTGACGAGTTATTTATAGATAGTTTGCGAGAGGCACTAATTATAGTTAAGTCCAGTTAATACCTGTACTAACAAAGTTTAACACTGCCCATTACCTTATGCAGGTTGACATTCCCTCTTCACTGTCTGGAGTCCCTTTTTAGTAGTTTATTTGGCTTCTATCATTGCTCGTTTACTCAAGTGGCCTTATGTAGCCTATCAAAACTTTGGAGAAGTCCCATTTACATTTTGAGGGCATCTTATAGTTAGTTTGGGTCAGAATTTATCATACCTTGTGGATAAATTTCTTTGAATCATAACTTTGGTTGTAACCATTGTGCCGAGTTACAGACAAGTCCAAGGAGAGGTACTCTTGATATGTACCAAATTTACTTTTAGCTTGAAATAAACCATAGTTTCTAGATGTATAGTTAATGTAAGGTTTAATAATAAATTGAGTAGCAAATTGAAACACAATTAACAATGATAGTGGTATTTTATTCCTTTACAAATGAAAATGACGTCTATTTTCTCACTTTTTATTTGGGCATGGGACGAGTTCCAAGAAAACGTCTTGGGGACTGATTTGAGAGGTCCATATAAGATTACTTGATGGATCTAGATAATTCAAATGATGATCTTTTGTGAATTGTTTATACCATTATAAATTTATATTTCATTTTATGGTGAATGCTCGCATTTTTTTGTGAATTGTTTTGTTCTCATCTTTATTTGATTGGATACTATTGGTTGGTTAGGATTGTCTAACATCTCTGAAGGCAAACCAAACTCAACCTGCTATCCAATTCTTCCTCTTCTAGTATTTCCATAGCCTGCTACAGTTTATCCCAAAGACTGATGTTTGTGGGGATTCATATTTGTTGAAATGCATTAGAGTCAAATAAGGTACAAAATTTATAGGGATACAGAACCCATGTAAACAATTTAAAGGCTACATTTGTCAATACTTTCATAGGGTATTCTTAAAATACATTAGATGATGATTTGACGTGTCTCCAATATTCTTGAGAGTTCTAAATATGTACAACTTGGATTCGTGACTATCTTAGCTGTTATGTCTGTTGCAGGTTAGTGTGTTAAGAGTTTTTGTTTTCCTTGTACCTTCAAATGTTCCTAGGGTAATAATAAGTGATGTAATTTCTTGTGAAGAATACCACGTTTGCATCTAAAGAAGATGCTATTTGAAGTTGAATAGATTAGAGGTTGGGTGTGCCTCCAGAAAGTTGGTCACCTTGGCCAATAAAGAAGACCAGTCTCTAAAAAATTGTACTTTAAAACTTTTTTGATGCATTTTCGAAAGGAAAGTTAATGATCGAAGAAATCAAGTGCCTTTTTATATCAAAAATTCTATAAGACACCAAGGTTTGCTTGATTTATAATGGGTTTGACGTTTGATCAGAGTGAAGATACCTAAAATGACAAATTTGGAGACTGGAGTATTTTTTGGAGGCAAGACACTCTACACAATCTACATGTTTGTGCTTCCCTCTCTTTTCAGTCATCACAGCATCTTTCAACGTGCAGTTCTCTATGTAGTTTCACAGGTGAGCATTAATATTATGATTTACCAGTATGTATATATATTTCTTAATTTTATGTTTACAGAGTTTTATCTTTCAACATCATTTTCAATTAACAGTGAACAAGAACAATGTTGCCTGGAATGCTTTTGCAGCTTGTTTGTGGATGGACATTGGCATTTCTATTCCAGGTTGCCCATGTTGTCCCAAAAGCTGATTTCCCAGTTGTTGATTCAAGTGACGGTCGACCTAAAGTGCACCAAGGCTGGGCTGCAATGCAGGTGAATTTGTATATTACATGTTCAAACTTCGAAGTAATCAAACTACTGGATGCTTTCTCCTTTAAGAGTTATTGTCATAGTATCAAAAAAAAAGAAAAAAATTATCACCCCATTTTCATTTTGTGTATGATGATAAGTAATCAATTTTTTCTCTTATGTCATCTTTCGGACTAATGGGCCTCCAAGCAATTTCGTGTTGTAAAACATTGTTTCCTTCGAGTCCCACAATATGGGCTGTCATCCGTTATGGAGTTGGTGTTACAATTTCTTGTCCACATGTGTCTCTGCTTTATAATGGAAAATACTTTTGGTAAAGAAGCAAATCACCCAAGGTGCAAAAAAGCAAGTAGATATGAGGCTCACGGGCTTGAAGCAAAACAAGGCATAATATGCACAAATTAGAAAAACATTCAATTATGGATTGTAGAAGAAAATAAAAATTATTCATGCTAAACTCAGATAGAATAAAGTAATTTTAAATTATTTAGGGAGGTTTGGTGATGGGGTCCTCACCCCTTACAGTTGTAGGAATGATGTTCTATCTAATGCTCTCCTAAGAAGGGATATCACTAGACTTACAATTCAACTTTCTGGGATTCCACACTCCATATTTCTCCTTGCCTCCAACTTCTCCTTGCGAGACTACCCTTCTCATTTGACATCTCTTGCAAGACTTCCTTTACTTCACTAGCTTCTCTCGTGAGACCACCAATCTAGTCTAACTGATCTAGTCTTTTAGCTCCTTTTGCTTTTCCTACACCCCTCCACGTAGGGCTACCACTCCTATATCTTCTCAAGTCCTCCATCTCCATCTTGTGCGATTATGCTTTGTGTAACTAATTCTTCAATTCCCCCTTCCTGCTTCTTTGTACACCTATAGTTCTATTCCATCACTTGTGGGACTACTACACACTATCAACTAAATTTGGGATACCACTCCAATACCACCAATGCTAAGATTTCCTTGGAGAGATTTGAACCTTGTTCTAAAAGGTAAGAAAAATGGCACTACCACCTGATCACAACCCTTTTGACGAAATCAAATAGAGTAAAATATGCCAAACCTAATTCTATTCAAATTGATTATGATTGCTCTTTTAAGGTTCTTGCATATAATTTTAGTCGTTTGCATAATTATGTACCCATTGCAAGTCAAATTTATGGCTCTAGTATTTTAAATGTATATTAGAGTTGGTTCAAATTACACAGATTTTCTATTGATGAAATTTTGATGTTTATATCACAATTTTTCTAGAATTTCAATAGGATTCTGCTAAATTTTCTCTTAAACTATTTAACTATTTATAGGAAAATTTCCAATTGGGAAATTTTTTATGGTGTAAGGGGACATTTTTATAACACATTTTCCTTGCATGGAAATCCCTGGCAGAAATTTTCCATCTTAAGAAAAATATGTGAAATGTTTGCTCGAGCCGGAAATATGTTAAGGTTTCTTGGGGGTTTTGTGACATCTATAAGGACAAAATGTCTCCTTTGTGTCCCTCTTTTATGTGTTTTTTGGGGATATCTTAGAATGTATTACGAAAAATACATGACAGAGAATGATTACCAAGATATTCAATATTAACAAAGGAGCAAAAGTCTCCTTAAATACGAGTTACAATAGATCTATTTGTGAAGCATAATATTTACAACTAGGCAAGAAAAGGATAAGAACATAACTAAAAGATTAAAGAATATTCCTAAAGTTTGTCCTAACGAGTTAATTGACCATTATAAACTTAACGTTACAATATTACTTTAATGCCCTCCTTTAATGGTCAATCTACCAAATAGACCAAGTCTATCTCAAAATTATGGAAATTTGTTAGGCCTCAAGGTCTTGGTAAGAATGTTTGCAGTTTGATCCTCAGTTGGACAGTATTGCAACATCATTAATCCATCTTCTACAATTTGCTGAATGAAATAACAATGAAGCTCCACATGTTTGGTACACTTGTGGAAGACTGGATTTTTGGCAAGCTTTAGCACGCCTTGATTGTAACAAAACAAGGGTGAAGGCCTTGCTTCAAACATTTTCATGCCCTAAATCATCCTTAGAAGCCATAGTGCCTCACATGTTGCTTTGACTGTCCTGCGATACTTTGCTTCTGTCAAGGAAAGAGCTAGTGGTTGCTGTTTCTTAGTGGTGCATGTGATCACTCTCATGCCAAATCTGAAAACATATCAGAAGTCTATATCTTGTCATTAACTGTACAAAATGCTAATTTCAAGTGTCCCTTTCACATATCTCAACACCCTCTTTGTTGCAGTTGAATCTTCTTCGTTTGACGTGGTCCTGAAATGAGAAATGTAACTCACAACATAGCTCAAATTAGGTCTAGTATAGATAAGATTGCTCACTATTTGTTTGAATGTTGACTCATTTATTACCTTTGAGTCTATTTTGGCTGGAAGATTCAACCCTATTTCCACAGGTGTAGATGAGATTTGCAATTTATCATTCTAAACTTGTCGATTAAATTCCTGGCATGTTTAGATTGGGAAATAAAATATCACCACCTATTTGCTAAACTTCTACACCTAGGCAGTAATGCAGGAGGCCTAAGTCAGCTATCTCAAAAGCCTTACTCAAATTACATTTGTTTTGTTTGATCAAATGCACCTCATGACTAGTAGTGATGATATCGTCTATGTAAATGACTAGTAGGATGATCTCTTGCCCATGGGTGCTTGCTTCAGGGCATAAAGACCTTTTGTCAGTTTGCATACCGGATGCTCCTTTCCTGCAACTTAAAAACCTTGAGGATGAGTCAGGTACACTTCTTCCTCAAAACTCACCATTGAGGAAGATACTCTTTATGTCTATTTCATGGACTTTCCAAGCAAACTGTGCTGCCATGGCCAGATATAGTGTAATGCACCTAGGGTTTTTGCAAGTTGATTAATTGATAACATAAACTTCACAAAAGACAATACTTAAAATTTACCAACCATAGGAAAAATATAAATATTAGTAAGCTTTCAGTACAAACTTGATCACTGTCATGCGAAGTGTATAGATGATAATTTCTTTTTTTACACAAATCACCGCTACGACTTCAGCTTCCCCTGGCAATGCTGGCCCACAGTTAGCTCACATAATCATTCGCAAAGGTACTGCAGAATTGAGTATCAATCTGCTCCTCAAAGTGCCGATGCGTAGAGGGAAGAGGCTTGGAACCCTCATATTTGAGCTGTTGAGCCAATGTAGATCGCTTCAAGAAGATTTAGATATGCCAATCAGGTAGGCAATTGGAAATGTTGTATGCAAGCCCTTATTTAAAACTTCGATTTTCAGCAATGCGAGTATAATAGGCCAACATCTATCTGATATTTCTCTCGCAACACTTAGAATGATGGTGTTCCGGTGATCAGGTTGGAGAATGACGTGATTTTTTGCAATTTGTTACCCCAGACGCAATAATTTTCACCTGGGCTCCTTCCCCAGTGCTCAATATGAATGCTTGGCAACTTTTGGACTGGTTGAAGGAATTGCCACAACCTGCATTCAATGCCACTTTGATATCCCTCTCAAACTTCACATAACGAACACATTTGTAGGAGGAAATAGATAGGACACCTTAGGGATTATTGAGCAAGAACATAGTAAGGAGATAATGGAATAGGTTAGGGTTTCGTCCAACCTTTCCAGGTAACTTGAGTTTTCATCCTACAAGCTCCAAACATTGGATAAATTTGCAAAAGCTGCTCTCCAACGATAAACTATAACCGTTTAAATAGCAATGCGTAAAGTGGTGTGTGCATCATGAAGCCTAGGCCGATCTCCGAGCTTGGCACCAAAAGCAAAATTTCAAAATCATATTAAGGTCGACATGAAAAATGAATTTCAGAGTCAACCCCAAAACTTTTTAAATAATATATTAAATATTATTTTCAATTAAAATTAGTGTGAAAAACAGTTTTGAAAGGTGGGAAGAAGCCTTGAAATAGCTAGGAACAAAGGGACTTGATAGTTCTCCTGCCCCGAATATTGCTTGCCCTCAAGTAATTTTAAATTCGGGTAATCAAAGTGTTGGTGCCTTCAAATTCCGAAAGTAATTTGAAGTGCGTATGATGAAAATTTGACTAAGGCACATAGATATACCCCTGCTAAAACTTTCCGAGTGGCCTACTTTGATGGGTATCAAGTTGATGCCCGGTAATTGTCTGTAGTGTCCCTAATTTGCGCCTTCCTTAGTGCCAGTGTTCCTAGCAGGGTTGGTCTATTATTCGGTTCCTATAGGCTAGCAAATTGTGGAGACATCCGGGCTTTGAGAGTCATTTTGACCAATTTCGGGCAATCTCCTAGATTTTAGATGGAATCCCTATTGTTTAGGGATGAACTGGGAGTTGGCAGGGACACACCAAGAGACCTTCGGGATTAGCCTGGAGACTTCTGGCATAGTTCCTACTTTTAGGAGAGTTCCTAAATTTTAGGATAAGTTAGCTCGCAGTGGTCAAACAGAGTGAGTGGAATTCATTAGACAAAACTTAGATTAGGGTCCAGATGAGCGAGCTATGAATAATTTGGAAATAATTTAATTATTTCCCAAGTTAGATGTTAATAAAATAATAATAAAAGTGATTATTATAATTATTTTGTAATATAACAATAAATTATAATAAGGTGATGGTATGGCACAACTCCCTAGGCATTGAAATAAAGTTATAACTTAAAAGAGGGCCACTTTTCCATGTTAGATGATGGGCTTTGAGGGAGTTCGAATCGCTAGGTTGGGAACTTATTAAAATAAAACATTTTTATATTATTAAAATTTATTATAATAAAACCCTAAGAGGTTTGATTCCTCTTGGAGGGAAAAGCCATTCAATAAAAAGGAGTTTTGGAGGCAATTGTGAGCATCTTGAATTCATTTTTTACACCAGCATTTGTGTGGAGAGCTCTGTGAAGGGTTTTTTCATCAGGTCTACGCTTTCTGAGAACGAAACCTTTTAGAGAGATAATTGCTTGCAGGTGTGAGATACCACCCAAGGGTGATTTTACAAGTCGACTACAATGCAGATCGAATTGGAGGAGAAAAAACACTTGTTTCAGCAAATAGCAGTGTAGATATTCATTAGCAGACTTTAGAATTGTCTCAGTTTGCAGATCTAATCATTTCCAGATTGCTAGCAGCCGTACCACCTTCTATAGACCAGTCATTTGACCAAATTGCTGCTGGGCGTGAGTCCTCAGAGAAGTTTTGGACAGATTTTGGTATTTTCCTTATAGTAGTTTGCAGATCGGGTACATAGAGGGAGTTATCAGTACCTTTCTAGCATTTTACCAGCAGCTAGGGCACACCAGCTAGCTGTACAGTTTTAGAGTGACATTGTTTGGCTTCAGCTGAGGCATGGGAGCAGCTACAGAGCAGTTCTTCACTTAAATTTTGAAGTTTCCAGTCACTTGCAGCAAATGTGAGGCATGCAGACCCATATAAATGTTTATTATTGTCACCTCATGGCGTCAGCCTGATGATTTACCTGGTACGGTCTTGTATTGATTGCAATTTTCAAATAAAATTAGGTCAATAAAAAATTGGTGATTAGAATTTAGAATTGTTTTCAATCAGCAGTTATCAGTATTTGTTAATTTTATATATTGCAAGAATTATTCATCAAAAACTCAAAAAAAAAAAACAAAAAAATGAAAAAAAATAAAGCCAAAAAAAATCAGAACTTCATATACACTGGTCGAAGTCAGAATTGAAACTTAGAAATCAGAATTGGCATAGAAAATCAGAATTGGTAAACAACAATCCGGGCGTAGATCATTACATTGTCATGAGAAATGGCCTTGTGAACATGTTTACCTGCTATCACTAATTGCATTTGTCCATTCTCGGCTTCCCATGTTCGGTTTGGATACGTTTTTAACTTTTTGGAGCACCTAGTTCAAGGGTCCAACACAAGTCTGCTTTCTGCACATTTCTAGAACTGTCCAAGTAGCCTACTTTGGAGGCTTATATTTTGTGACTGGTTGATTGTCATGACAAACCAATTTTTCTCTTGTATTGCCAGCACATTGGTGTACCCCTCTATCCATTTTGAGAGCCCAAGGAGGCCATTTGGTATCTTTCCCAAGTTCAAACCAGATGCAATTTATTCTTATTTTTTGCAAGAATAGTGTTTTATCTTCCAAGTGGCCATTTTCATAAATCAATATTTTTCTACCAGATGATTGTTATGACGAGTGAGTTGGTTCCTTGGATTGTCCATATGTAAATGTACCTTCATGATCAATTGTTTGGTCTCAAGAGCCAATTTGATATTTTTTCAAGGCCTAATCCAAACACAGTTTGCAGTGTTTTGGCATCTGCATGTTTATGATAGTTCTAGAACTGTCAACTTTGACCATCAGTATTTTGCAGATATGATGGAGTTGAGCAATTGTGTTTGAGACAGGACTTCTTTGTACCTAAATGAACCATTACCCTCAGTGGCGGCTTCCCAGAGCATTATTTTCTATTTTTTCAAGATGCATATTTGATGGCTTTCAGTTGGGTTCTGGTTTGTCCAGTTGTAGAAACAATGAAGTAGTCAACTTTGAGCTTCAATATTTCATACCCGAGGCAATGTCGTGCAAATTCATTTGGTAGTCATATTCTTGTGTCAGTAGTCCACAGGTCTGTGCATTTTCTTGGCTCCAGGTGGTCGTTTGATCAGTTTTTGGATGCGTTTCCAGACCCTACTTGCTTATTTTGGGCACTGAATAGATGGGTCGGAAATTAAACTTCAGTGATCATGTGCTTCACGTTTTTGATCCAAATACATGGTGAAGTTGTTTCGAGTCAATTTCAAGGGTCCAGTTGATTCAGAATGAATTTGTTTTAGGCAGGGCCCACAAGGGGACTTGATTTGTATTAGGAAGTTAAGGTCATTTGCCATTTAAATTTGATTTTTGACTTTGATTACTATTGTTTAAAGCAATTAATGATTTAAATAATGGTATATTCGATAATAACTTGGCAAAGGGGTAATAGCGCCATTCCTGTTTCCAGAAGCATGAGCATTAAATGGGGGTATGATTATCTAAATCATTTAAAAGAAATGATTTAATTATATATTTTGCTGAAGTTTTAATGCATCATTGCATATCTTCAAATGGCTTTTGAAAAGTAATGCGGGCCCTCTCTTATCTTCCGGAGTTAAAGGCAAAGGTAACAAAAAAAAAATTTAATCATTCCTACAATGATTTAGAATGCACGATGGATATGTCATCTTTGTAGGCCCCTCCTCATTTAGAATGCACGATGGATGTGATTTCAAATGCTCGGAAGGTCAGTGGAAACAAAAGTGCATCTCAACGAGTCTCAAGAAAGCAGTTTCAATGTTAGAAATGAAAAGAATACTGTCACATTTGCAATGGAAAAAGGCATTATTAAAACAATGAAATAAATAAGAGTGATGGTCAACATTTTCAGCAGGTAGGTGAAAAAGGAAAATATTGTAAAACACGTGGGGGCCACTTAAGTTCACAAAGCTTACCTCGGAGGTCGTTAAAACCTATTTTTATTTTCATAGAGTGCTCAAGTTTGGTTGATGTGAAAATAAAGTCTCTATGTCGGCTGATGAGATGAATTAGTCCTGGTATTGTGAAGTCATTGGAGTTTAAAATGTGTTCTTACATGCTCCCCGATCAAAATGAGCTGCGCCCTAATTTTGCTATGCAGTAAAAAGTCGGGGTTTACTGTTCTGAGCAGATGTTCATGGTGGCTTCTTTCAAGCTACCCCTATTGCCAAACCTCTCCCCGATTCTCAGTTGAGACTATACAATGACCAGTTTTGTTTGTATTTACCAGGGGTTTGTATGTTTTTATGCCCTCGAGTGTTCGTTCTTTGCACATGGTGGTAATCTCCGCTCCATGTACCATTTCTAATGTTTGCAGGAAATGTATTGAGACAACATTCGAAACTGCAAATGCAATTAGCATATGCAGAGCCAAATTTCACAAACTTTGCCAGTGTCCTCTTTGCCTATGCGTGCCTTGAATTTTGGTGCTATGGAACAAGGTATGGTCACCCATTCAAGCTGAAACAGGGCATGTGAATTGTATTGTATACGCCTCAAAGAAATGTGGTCTCAGGGATGCCATAGTCGCAGGGTATGTACACTGAATGGATTTAGCAAGGAAGCTCCCAAAATATTTGAATTAATGAAGCGTCCTGAAATGCATTAAAATGCTGTATGCTTTGTTTGTGTGGTGGTTGTACACAACCACACCCTGAATCGTATGTTGAAGATGCTAATTAGACTTGTTAAGGCCGTGTTTCATGTGTTTGTTGGTCGCTGCGTGATATGCGAAGTTAAGAAAATAAGAGGATTGATGAAAAAACAAAAGAAAAAGGATTGAATGTTATAAAATGCCAGGTAACAATGATGCAGATTTGATGGAGATGATTAATGTTTTGGCAACATATGGAACACATATAGTGATTGATGCCCTCAACATTGAGACTACCAGCAAGTGGTGTTATAGCTTCACTGTTATGGTGCAAAGGGGGGTGGGCGTCAATGCAATCCTTTTCTATTTTAGTAGGTCTTTCATTTTTCTTTGACAACGTTGCCATTCAAATGTTATTGTCAAAGAATCATCGGTATTGCTGTGCATTTTTGTTTGGAAGGCTATCTGATTCCAATGCAAGATTATAAACTTGAGTCCATTGTTAATCCCTGCCAATTGGCTCTCATATTTCAACATCAAAGGATAGAGAATATCTCATCATAATAAGCACATATCTACTCGATAAATTGCGAGCCAAGTTAAGAATATGTCACGGATATTTTGACAGAAATACAAAGGTACACTGTAGGTTGTGGTAGACAATGTAGTATAGAACAAAAAATAATTCTTACAAATGAATCTTGAGGGAAGAATACGTGGCAAGTGTTTAACACATGTTAAGGTGAAAATTTTTATATGCCAAGATGTCATGGCAATAACAAGTATTAACAAATGCAATACGAAATGCTGGTGAATCATGCAAATATTTGTGTGATTTTGATTGAGTAATGGTTTTTACTCAAATGCTTCTTATTTTCACCTGTCTTGGAGCTGGTAGTGCTGCATCAAATAAAGTTTCACTTCAGTGAAATTTATTTCACTTGAAGATGTCAATGGATGTGACTACAGTTTCAAAACATATGTGGAATATGAAAAGGGGTTAGAATTGTAACAACACGGGTAAGTTTTTCATCTGGATAGCAAAATATATTCACAGAAGGGAATAAAGAAAGACGACATGGATGGATAAAAGAGAAGACACTTTCACTAAAAGAGTATAGAGAATGTGGAATAATCCAAATCAAAACAAATTGTGAAAAGGGAACAGGTTTCAACTGCAAGTTGCATCTGGAGAATCTTTCTCTTCTTTTTATTCTTCTTTCTTTTCCATTGTAGGGGTTCCAATTTACAGTTTCAGAATTGTAATCTCTTGTATAGGATAGCTTTCAGTTCTAGTTTTTTTCAAGTTTTTAGTCTTAGAATGTTGTAATCAGTCTTATGCTAATGGCAAGCAAGCTAGTTTGTGCTTTAGGAGTAGAATATGCTGTATTTTCTCTTGAGTTGTATAATGTTTCTTTGAAATCAGAAATGTCAAAGATATTAGTTTCACATTTGCTGTAATGAATTTTCGGCCGATTGCATCTGTTCAAAGAGCAGATTGAAATGGTTTTCAATTGAGTGTTGGAGAAGTTTGTAATGTAGTTCAAGATCAATAAGAATGTTATGAGTATGTTTCATGAGAGATCTCATTGTTGTAATGCATTGATGGTGTGAGGATCACTGGTTATGTGTTTATGTTGTCATAAGTGGTTATTTCATTTTGACTCTATAAATGGATAAGGGACTGGTCTGATATGTTTTTCTTTCTGCAAATCCTGGAAGGATCTAGCAATCAAAATAATTTTTTTTTTTACTTTCTGTTGTAGGATTAGGTGTAATATAGTTTTGTTCTTAGCACTGTTGAATGCAAGTGGGATTATGCATGAGATTGGTGAAGTACACACTCATTACCTATGAATCTAAGAATTATCCACTGTTGAAGGTCTGTAGTTGCTGTTTCAAACGAGTTTATGATATTGTTCAAACCTACAAATAGGAATACCTGCTTGAGTTTAGTGGACCTCAAAGTGAATAAGGCTTTTATGCCTTGTTATGTTAGGTTTTCTTGTCTTCAATCTGTGGATGGGGCTGAATATGTGGTCTAGATTTTCAATCCCATGGTCTAGGTTTTATGATTTCTCTCAAGATTGAAGGTAGCAAGAAAAATCGCTAACACAACGATCTGAGCTCCTTCTCACCTGGCATCTTTGACGGGCATGTTCTTCCACTTCACTAAATATTCTTGAATAACCTTGTTTCTAAGTTTCTTCTCCCTCACATCCATAACGGTTTTAGGTTCAAGAGTCAACTTTCCTTCATTGTCAAGTGGTGGCAACTCTACCAAAGGGGTGATATGCTGTCCAAGGGCTTTTTTGAGACACGAGACATAAGAAACATTATGTATTTTGCTGTTGGCTGGAAGTTCCAGCTAAAATGTGACCTCACATCCTCCTTGACACCTTGTAGGGCCCATAAAATTGTGGTTTCACCTTCTCAGCTCCGCTTAATTTGAGGGAAGATTGCTTATAGGGTTGCAATCTCAAAAACACCACGTCTCCAACCTTAAAGATCCTCTTTGTTTGGTACTGATCAATATATACCTTTAATTGGTTTTGGGCCTGCTGTAAAGTTTCTTCGAGGGTATTCAAGATGTGCATACTCATCTGCTCCACATTCCTTGCCTTTGGAATTCGACTATCTCTAAGGATCAAGTCCATGAATGAAGTAGCATCATTCCCATATAATGCTTTGAAAGGTGTCATGCCTATTGACATGTGATGTGTAGTGTTGTAGCAATACTCTCCAAGGTGTAGTCATTTTATCCAGGTTGTTTGTTGCTTTGTTACAAAGTTTCTCAAGCAGCCTTCTATTCATTTGTTCACAATTTCAGTTTGCCCATCAATTTGTGGATGATAGCTAGAGCTTGGGGTTAACTCCTTGCTTGTCAATTGAAAGAGTTCTTGCAGAACAAGTTGATAAACCTGCTGTCCTTGTCACTTACAATGTTGTTTGGCAGCCTATGTAGTCGAAAAGCCTCTCCAAAAAACAGATTAACAACTTGTGGGGCCTTGTATTCCAAAGAAATTGCATGGAAATGAGCATATTTAGTGAGCCTAATCACATAGATACAATCCTCTCTTTGCACCTTTGACAACCTTATAATGAAATCCATGGAGATGCTCTCTCATTTCTGATTTGGGATGGGCAGAGGCTGCAACAAACCAACTGGAAATACATGTTTTGTAAGCATAACAAACATTCTCTAACATGCTGCAACACATCATTTTGACCAGCATATGGTGTATCATGACACACCTTCAAAATTCTTCCCTTTACCTTAGATTTTGGTATGAGATACCATAGTTGAAAAACTCAGACTCGACAACTACTCGATACCATAGTGGCTGTAATGGGTTGAAAAATTGCTTAAATTTAATTAGAAATGTATTTTTTTTGCAAAATTCAATGAGGAGATGCATCTAATGAGTCAGTATATGAGTAAACAAAATAAACAAGTTGAGCCTAGATATATTTAAATGCAAATTGGGTACAAAATGACATCCTCATGTGGAATGCTGATGGCTGGTAGCCTGATAGTCTGAAGCCAAATTAAAAAAGAAATTTCTCTTTGTAAAACTATAAGTAAATACAACAAAACAATTTACATCTTCCTCTTACCAGCTCTAGTAAAAACTAGGGGAGAGGTAGAGGGTCTAGTCCTAGGAGTCCGTTGTGGCTGTCCTTCCTCACTCGACATGACTAGCTGTGTCTCGGTCTCCATTTTGGAAAAAAATCTTGTTCATTAGACTCTAAAGCAATTTAGAGTACTTTGGAATATCCATTATTGAGTTTCTATAAACTTAGATGCAAATTCCTCATCACTGGAACTCAGTAAAGTGAGTATTGAAACATCAATTTTATTCGACGTGATTTCCCCATCAATTTCTTCTTTTGTTTTTAAATTTGAAAGTGGGGGTTTGGGGGTTGCAGCCCCCAATGGGGTCAAAGGGTGTAATGTCCCCTTTCTAGCATAGTAGCATGACATTGTCATTAGCCTATTTCTTCATGGTCTTGTAGGCTAACTAGGACATTAGAGGGATCTTGAGGCCATTTGGCCTAGGCAGTTTTGGTTGTAGGTCAATTCGAGATGTCTGGATGCAATATTTAGCATACTATTTATAGTAAGTTATTTTGGGCATGGTTGGGATGTAAAGTGACAGTGTCATGTGGATGGTAAATGATTAATATCGGTAGGAGATTTTAATATCATTGATATGTTTTATTTATGCTTTACTAAAGTTAGTTTATAAAGTTAAATATATATATTTATTTTTATTAATGCGAGACTATAGTTAAGTGAGAAATATTTAAAGTTCCTTTATGTAATAACACATTGGAGACATAAAATGTAAATGGGGACTTATTTTAAAGGGAACGTTATTTTAAGTGACATGAGGAAATATTGAAGGAAAGCATTCGCGAGAAAATAGGGAGAAAAGCAATCGCTAGAAAATAGGAGAACAAAGCAGAATCCCGAAAAAATAAGAAAAAACAAAAGTGACGGGGAAAAAGTAAAAAGTGATTTTGTTTATGCCACATTGGCAAGATGAATGAATGAGCTCTTATGAGAGCATTATAAAAGATTTCCAAGAGCTCACTTTTAGACAGGCTGGAAAATATATGAAATAGGTGAAATTGTTTGGAGAGTTTTTCTCAAGGGCTTGGAGAACGAAATCCCTCTTTGCTGACAATCTCTACATTGTTGAAAGACACAGTTTGGGGATTTAATCGAGGTACAAGGTACAATCATATTGTTTGAGATATCCATATCTTCCATTTGTCAATATTATAGTTGCCAGGAAGGGTTTGGTTTGGATTTAAAGCCTCAAAATCGAAGGGTGAAGAATTGAGTCCTATCTGCTGTTGGAAGTTGAGGTTTTCCATTGATTATAGTTAAATCCAAGACTTTCCGTACATGCCCAGGACTTCCTACAGGAGTGTCGTATTGTTTGGACAACATATCTAGGCTGACGTTTTCGAGACTTGGGGCGTATGTCCCCCCATGGAATCACCACCTCTGCCACCTTTGCCAAGGATGCTCCTTGGTTGGTTACTATATGACACATGGAATTACATGCGAAATGCAATCTTTAACTTCAAAAAATTAGTTTGCCTTTCATTGGGCACTTGCATAGATGTTATATTGTAGATTTCACCTTGAAGATTTCTATTCACTTCAATTTGTATATCAGCGCCACCCCTTCCATCACTACTTTTCTGCCATCCCTCATTGTCCCATTGCCATCCTCAAATTTAGGCCCTTGGTCCCCCGTCTCTGAAACCCGTTCCCACGTTCCTATGTTCCCCTGTTAGAAAACGAACACGGCTATTCTCCATGCAAAATGCACCGTTGACCAAATTTAAAAAAACAGAAAACACAATGGATTTTGGTGAAATTTTCAGCATTTGTTCTTCATGATCTGCATTATTTGTGGTGAAAAACCACAAATAGTTTGCCAAAAAAACAGTGTTTTCGCGAATCTGGAAAAAAAAAAGATTTGACTTTTTTTTTGTGTCTTTGGTGCATTGTGCATGGAGATTAGCCGTTGCCTCAAGAAACTAATTAAGTGCAAGAAGGGGTAATTACATTATCACTTACCTTATCTCGCTTTAAAAGTGATGACAAGCAGTTAGGGTTTGATGGTGCAAGGAATGGTAAAGCCATCATGCACATTCTTTAATGTTCATGAACATTAGGGGATGTCCCCTAATGTTCCCCTGTCCCCGAAACACCTTAGGGGTAAAGGGTTTGAGAGCTGGGACACGCCCCCTTCTAGCACAAAGTAAAATGTATAATTAATTAAGATAGTGACTTTTGTGGGTGTCTTTTGTTATTTTAAATTCAATTTTCTAATTTTTATTAGTCCAAAATGTGAATCAGTGCATGTTCTCTATTCGCTGGTCATGAATAGAAAATAATGGATTTCTTTGAGCGCTTTCTTGTAAACCTTCTCTTATTTTCTATGAATAAACATACACTGTGATGCTTTTCTAGGGTTTTTTTTCCATTTTTTTATCGTTAGGATTTTCCTTTGTGGAGATTGTGCATAACCGTATTTGAGGAAAGATGGTAGGAGATTTAGATGGGATGTTTCAAAATTCCTGCAAGTGGAGATGTCTTCATACTTGTTTTTAGAACAAAAAAATGTCTCAATTTTTGAGATGGGTCCTAGGGGGTTTGAGATTGTCTCCATACAACCTTGGTCGCTTTGGTAAGGTAGGCACCCAAGAAAGGCTTTTTTTGAATAAATGATTTTTTCCCCCTTTATTAAGATGCACCCTTGCCCCCAAGGTGTACACCTAACACTGATGTTTTCCAACGTTGATGTGAACCAGAATTTTTTTTGTTAAAGTGCACACTTGGACCCTAGATGTGCATGGGATACTAGATTTGAAAGTTATCATGGTGAGTTGCATGTCACGACCCTCACACAATTCTATATAGTGGTTTTGAATCTTTGCATTTTAAATTTTTAAATTTGAGTTTTCTTTTATAAGGTGCATTGCAAACCCCCAGACATGCACTTTACAATGGGTTTGAACTTGTTATAAAACAATTTTTTTTTTCTGTATGGGGTGTACAACTTTTCTCTAGATGTGCATCTATATGCAGAAGTCTATATTTTTTAATTTTTGAAAGACGCTTCTACCTTTGTGAAGTGGGCTTTTGATTTTTCCTTGTATAAGTGCATCTTAGTCTCTCAAGCATGCACTTCTGCTTGCACTTTTGTGATTTTGTGATTGCATTTGGTCCTTCATGCTTAGGTGCGTCTCTATCCCCTTGGTGTGCATCTTTGTATGTGCTTTTATTTTTCATTGTCTCCTTGCTGATTTGTTCTTTTTTTATGTGTTCCTAACCCTGTCATGTACACCTGTGAATGATACTCCTTAGTACTTATCCTTTAACAAGTGTTGTGAATATTTGGTTTTTGAAAGTTATCTTTGACATGGTGTGCCTTTATATACAAATGTGCACATTTTGAATGACATTCATTTGAGTATGCCTTTCCATACATTGAAATGATTTCAGTCCCTTGCTAGGTGTGTGTTTCGCTAGGTGTGCACCACAACTCTTGACACACACCTAACATTGGATATATAAACTTTGGGCTTTCCCTTTTCCTAGTTTAAATATGTCTTTGCCCCTCTTTCAATGTAAGTACATTTAACTTTTAGTTTCATCTCTTTTGCAATTCCAAAGGGTTATTTACATGTGACAATCACTTTATATTTGTCACTTTCGGGAAATAGTCCATAACACATTCTTCTCATCTTTAGCCACAAAAATTGCATCCTATGCTATAGAAATGTGAGGAAGGGATATAATATTTGGTACATGTCATTCTATGTGCTTTTCATGGGTGGCCCACCGCAAACTTCTGTATCTGGGATAACAGTTTGTTTTATCTTAATTGTGTTCCTAATGACTGAATTTTATTAATATTCTTGGAGTGTGTGTTCTCATGATTTCCGTTCATTGGTGCATTGCATTGCTATATATAATAATAAAGGCATTTGGCAATTTTTTTGTTAATCATGTTATGATGTTTTATTTGTTTATCCTTCTAGCGGTTCATTGCATGGTTTTATGGTGATGATGTGAAGTTGACATCATTCTTGCTATTAACTGAATAAGCCTATATAGTTTTCTAGCTAAGATAAGTTTTGAATGTTTGAAGAGTTTGGTTTTGCTCATTCAGACAGAACTTGAGAGACAGCAATATCTTCAGAGAGCTTATGTAGGGGTTGCTCACTATAATTGACAATAAGATCCTTCGTATTCTTTTTTTTTCTATTTTTCATATATAATGCAATGTTTTGAAGAAATCTGGCTTTTCTAAACTAGATTTGCACCATGCAATATGAAGGTCAGGACAACTACAAACTTCAGTACAAACTCTATGCTGTGGACACATTTGAGTGGTGGCTTGAACTATCAGGTATTATTGGATTGTGTAAAAAGTAAAAACTATACTTTCCTTTCCTTGATTCTTTTTTTACTTAGGTCCTACTTGTTTTTAACTCCTTGGTCAACAATATGAGATATTGACTCCATATAGGATTATGACTAGTAATGAAAAAATGCATTTTTTTATAATTCATTTCCAACAATTGTACTTTTACATTGATAAAATATTTTCCACATTGTACTTTACAGTTCTTATATACAGAACCATAGTTGTGGCATTGTGATAGACAAATTTAGAAGAACAACCTTTTTTCTTTCAACTGAACTTGTTAATACAATATTTTGCCAAATTGTACTTTCTAGTTCTCTCTATGTACAACTTGAACTATTGTTGTTGCATTGTCACAGTCAAACATAGAAGAACAACCTTCTTTAATAAATACCCACCAGAAAATAAGTCTGTTCCTGTGAATACTTATCCGGGTATGGGTATATAGTCTGGCTATATACCGAAGTCTAAGTTGCCGGTTCAGATTCAGGTTCAAAATTCACTCAATTTTTTTTGGGGTGGGTTCGAATTCGTTTTTGGTTCGTATATATATATATGCAGCAAATAAGTTCATACACTATGCTAATAGTAAAGCAACATAGCAAAATACACCACCATATATATTAATGTTTTAGTCCAAATGACATGTTTTACCTTTTTGGCCTTTTTAGTGGTCTATCTTAGGGTTTGGAGGGTTGGATTGACTAAAATAGACCAAAAAAACTTTAAAAAGGTAAAAGAAACCATTTTTTGCCCAAATTCGGTCTGGGTCCTGCTGCAGATTTGCAAATGCACCATAAAAACAGCAAAATTTGTGCCTGGTTTGTCTGACAGAATTTGGGCAGACTTTTGCAAGAATATGATAAGGACCAGACTTTTGTAAGAAGCGGACCAGACTTTGGGGTTGCCAGGGAAGAATTTGGTTACATAGACCGAAGTGAGGGAGCCTCGACTTGCATGACTATCTCTATCTATAGCTCATCCAGGACCCCCCATATCCCATATCCCAAATCTATATAGGCCTTGCCGAGAAGATGTGACTATCTTTCCAGCACAGAAAGAGTAAGACTATTAGTGTTGAAAATTTAATCTATGTTGTTGAGAAGGCTATTTGAATTATAAAAAGAAATAAAACATTTTATATAGCTTAGTAATGCCAATTGTTCTTTAGGGAAGTGAAGAAAGGGGCTAAAAGATGTAACAGGAAACATGGAACAAAATTGAGCTAAATAATGACAATTGATCATTAATAGTTTCAAAACTAAAATCAATACAGGCTACTTTATTCTTTTCACAGGGGCAACATGCTTTCAATTAAAAGTACAGCCTTCGTATGTTACACAGTATGCAACTGTACACATTATACAACTGCAAGCTGACCTAGCGTTGGGGTAAACTCACTGTGTTTTAAAAAAAATGCTGTTTAACTAAATAGCAACATAATAGAAGTTAGAAAAGAGGATTTTGGTATGTGTTTAAAGCATTGTTGGAAAAAATTGGACTTGACAATAACTTGGTTCATCCAGATTTTTTAATAACTCAGGACTTGACAATAGCTTGGCAAATTTTCCGAATATTAAAAATGACATAAAATTGTAAAAATAATATTAAAAAAAATGCATAAATCTGAATTCAGGGAACATATTACTGATTTCCTTCATATATAGATCAAAATTAGAGTGCAATATACATCATAGGCTTTTTTTTTGTATGTTGATTCAAATTGTTGACTGAAAGCCCACTCCCTTCATATAAAACATTACAAATTGTAACAGCAGTTTGAGCATCAATCCTTGAAAGGGAGTGCTTTGAAAATTACAAGAATCAACTTATACCAGAAACTATCATTCTTGAAATCCTTAAGAATTGTTTCTATTCACTGATAACTTCAACTATATTTGTCACTAACCTGTTGCACAGCAACTAAAAAGCTTGTTAGTCAACAATTTATGGCTAGTGTACAACAATTGTAGATTTTTGTAGAGCAACATAAAAATTGTTTGACAGCAATTGAGGACTGTTGCACAGCATCTGAAGACTTATAAAGCAGGGACTGCAAACTTGTAATGCTGCAACAAAAATCCTTTTCACACGACAATTTCAAGTCTTCCTGGCATCAGTAGTTTTAGAGTTGGTATGATTTTTAATTATTGCTAAATCAATTCCTCAAGGGGGGAATTAATCAATCACGATGTGGTTGTCATGATCTATATTATTTTATACATCAAAAAATGAGTTTGATTCCATCACAGTTTAATACATTGTAAATTATATATCCATATTAATATTTTACAAATTTTATGTGGAATTCATGGGTCCTTCGCAATTTTTAGTATTTGCTTTTTAACACTAGGGTGGGGTTTGGGTGGCATTGTTCAAATGCATGAAGAAATAGATTTGAACAATAGTCACTAGGAGACGGGGGTACTTGGAGGCGCCGAAGACAATACCGTATGGCTAATTTCCAAAAATAGGAGACGGGGTTACTTGCAGATGCCATTTTTCAATATAATTTAATAATTTCTAGAAAATATTTTGACATAGAGCTTTGAAAACAATCATAGTAATTCAGTCATACAAAATAGTAAAGACAATTTCTCTTTAGATCATTACAATGACAAGGAATCAGTCATACAACTTTTAATGCCCCTCTTAGAATGTCTACACTATTAGTAGATCCAATTATTATAATATTCTTATTATCCTAGGTTCTTTCTATATTTAGCTCGTTGTTCTAGAACCTTAGTTAGTGGTCATTTAGGCTTTCTTTTTTAGTTGTCCCAATTCGGTCTATTTTTAGACATTGTCTTTATTTAGACAACTTGCTTTCAGTTAATGCTATTTTTAGCGTTTGTAAAACTCTATTTATTTTTTTGTATTGTTAATACAATTTTATTCCATTTTTTAATAATTTGAGCCTTAGTTAGTGGTCATTTAGGCTTTCTTTTTTAGTTGTCCCAATTCGGTCTATTTTTAGACATTGTCTTTATTTAGACAACTTGCTTTCAGTTAATGCTATTTTTAGTGTTTGTAAAACTGTATTTATTTTTTTGTATTGTTAATACAATTTTATTTCATTTTTTAATAATTTCATGGTATCAGAGCAAATTTTCTGGGAGATTATTTTTTCTGTAATTCGTGTTTGGAAAACACGTGAGGAAAAATAAATTAAAATTTCTTTATCAGAGCGGAAAATTTTTTGGGCTATTTTTTGGAGAAATTCGAATTTATTTTTCCATACTTTGCAGTCTGCTATAAAAATCGCACTAGGATTTTACTGCAAAGTTGCGTGTCTGTTTCCAGCCCTAAAATTGCGACATTCAAGCCAGCGATTTCTGATTTATTTTGGTGCAATTTTTCTCTGCACCAGCGCAGCGAATTTTTTTTTCGGCATTTTGCCAGTGCCATCATTGCGACTTTCGACCGCGGGTTTTTCCACAGGGTCTGAACGCAGAAAACCCGTGTTTTTTGCTGTTAAATCTGCCAGTTTTTTTCCGTGATTTTCTGGGGTTTCTGGCCCCTAAATCCGCGATTTGTTGGCGCAACTTTTTTGTGTTTTTAGGGGCAATTTTAGGCGGTAAAAAGTCCGTGTTTTCTGCTATTTTTGGCCATGACATCCGCTATTTTCTCTCTAATTTTTGGCCGTGATTTTCGGCCACAAATTTAGGGTTTTCTGGGCACGCTTTTACTGTTTGCTGTCCGCCATTTTTTCCAGATTTGTGGGTGAAACCCTAATCAAAAAATTCGGATTTCAGCAATTGGGTTTCCTGCCGTTTTTAGGAATTAGGGTTTTTACCCTTAAACCCAGTTTAGGATTTTTCAGATTTTCCAAAAAAAAAAAAGTTTTTTATTCTGACGATTTTTTTATTTTTTCAGGTTCATCCAGTCTGATTATTTTCAGGTTTTAGTCTTTTCCAGCGTGTTGAGTTTTAGTACGTCTGCCTCGACTTCCGTGTCTTCACAGGGTTGACCAGCAACCTCTGTTTTAGTGATGACATCTTTGACCAACATTATGTTGGAGGAAATCAGCGCTTTAATGGCTGCAATTACAACACCTGTAAGCAATGCATGATGACGATATTTGATTATCGTTCTCTTGATAAGATAGTTTTGGGTAATGAGACACGTCCTGCTCAAGCTCAGTCAGATCAGGACAAATGGGATGAACGTGAAGTCATGCTGATCAAACTCTCAGTTATAGATGATCAGCTCCCTCAGGTGCCTTCTGACAAAACAGCTAAAGAAATCTGTGACATCTTGAATGATCTTCATGAGACATCCGACAAGAGCCGCGCTTTCTTTTTGAAGAATATGCTTTTTTCTATCATGATGGATGAGAAGATGTCTCTCCAGGTACATCTTACGAAAATCAAGGATATCCATGACCAACTCGAGGGTATTGGCCGCAAGATGGAGGAAGAAGATATGGTAGTGATCACGTTAAAAATCGCTCCGATTCTACGAGCATTTCATAGAGACCCACAATATGACTTCTACTACTGTTGCTCTGACATTCTCTGATCTATGCAACAAGCTTCTGCAACAGGATAGATGGAAGCAACAGTTTGGAAGTCATGCAAGTTCCTCATCTTTTGAACATGTAGCTTTCCCAACGCAAGCCTTAGACACCAACAGAGGTAAACCTTAATTCTCCCAACCGAAAGGATTAGGTGAACCTTTGACATCTTCGAAGAAGAAGAGTGTTCAGTGCAATTATTGTCACAAGTTTTGTCACATGAAGATAGATTGCAAGAAACGGTCTTAGCAGAAGACCCTAGTTGCTTTGCATTCAGATGAGGAGTTTGCCTCCTATGCATTCTGATCAGATTAAATTATGGGAGGGTTTTAATATTTTTTCCTCAAAAATTATCTGGTGGGTTTTCATAATTTTTTCCTTCAAAAAAAAATTATGTTGGGTTTTCATCATTTTTTCCTTAAAAAAAAAATTCTATTGGGTTTTACCATTTTTTCCTCAAAAATGAAGTTTTGTATTCTCCGATCCATGTCTCGGATTCTGTGTTTGGTTTTGATTGATTTTTCACCTCAAAATTCGTGTTTGGTTTTGGTCGATTTTTTCTTTTCAAAAATCGTTTTTGGAGGGTTTGCCAATTTTTCCTCAACATTGTGGCAGCTGTTCTCAGTATGTTTCTGTGTACAGGAAGGACAGTTCTATTATCCAACATCAAGTTGGAAGTTTTGTGATGATTTTTGGTCAAAGTTTTGCAACTTGTGGGAGGGTTAGTGGCAGACTCATATCAGTGGTAAAGTCCATGGCAAGCTCTTGTCTCTTGTTGCCGACCATTCCTAAGAAGGAGACAACCTTCTCTGTTTTTTTCTAAGCTACTCTTAGTCATTGACAGTCTGCAGATCCAGGGAGGGTCTCAACAATAAAAAATGTTCTAAAGTGTTTGTCACTACAAGACGTGTACTTTCTTTTGTAGGGTAGTTGATAGAATGACCATTAAGGGAGGGTATTAGAATATTTTTAGTATCTTAGGTTCTTGCTATATTTAGCTCGTTGTTCTAGAACCTTAGTTAATGGTCATTTAAGCTTTCTTTTTTAATTGTCTTAATTCGGTCTATTTTTAGACGTCTTTATTTAGACAACTTGCTTTTTAGTCAATGCTATTTTTAGCATTTGTCAAAGTCTATTTAGTTGTGTATTGTTAATACAATTTTATTCCATTTTTAATAATTTCACCGATCATTATAACTTTGTATGGATTTTTGTATCATCCAAAATATCAGCATGAAACATTATGCATGCTTCTTTTATTTATTTGCAGCCTTTTTTAAAAAAATAAATTCCTTTTGACATATTTTGCATTATTCTTTATGGCAGGAGACGTCAATTTTTAGTTAGGAGACTTCGCGACAGTTGGAGATGGAAGCCAAAGGAACCCTGTGCATTAAAAATTTGTGGAGATGTCTTCGTTACTGGAGACACCTTTCCATCTCTGAGACGTGTCTCAGTGGGTGGGAGATGGGTCATTGGGTTACCATGATATGAACGAGGTTTGTTTCGACAGACAGACTTATTGCGATGTAGCCGAGTTTTTTCTTTGCATTTTGCAAGTTGAGCTTTTGCCAAAAGCTCGACATTTAGTTATATTGTGACTAACTTGAAAGCCATTTTGGCTCTTCAGTGCTCGTGAGTGTAGAAGCAAGATACATAATAAATTGTGATTATATGCTATTAATCACAAGTCGCTCCTGCCAACAATTTTCCCCCCAAAAAAATCACAATTTTTTTAAAAGCATCAATTGCAATTTTTGATGCGTTTTTGCAATTCAAATTGTGTAAAAACTGTTTAAAACACATCTGAAACCTTTAGACAATCTCCCACTGACCTATGACCCATGAAACCTGCAATTTTTTTAATAAATAGCATAATCACATGGTAATTTTAGGGCATAACTGGAGATTGTCAGGACATGCAAAAGAGGCACGATTTATCAACAAACTTGCAGGGAGTTGTGAGGCATTGTATTTGAGTCAGAGTGATTAGTTCAACAAGGAATTTTTTATTTGATATATTTTAATCTCGGCTTACTTTGAATGGATTTATTTTTGTCAATCATTTTGAAGCTGTAGAAGGAGAAAGTAGGATTTTATTGTCATTTAGTCTAATAAGACCCATTCAAAAAATGGAGTTGTAAAATCTTGACAGGAAAACTGGAAAGAAAATCTAGAAGTTCAAATATCATTACACAACTACGCTCCACCAATTTTTGGGATGGGGACAATGGGGCATCTTTATGGTACGAGGGTACTTTTGGGCCACTTTTTAGGGGATGACTGTTG
This sequence comes from Thuja plicata, assembly GCA_018584345.1. Taxonomy (NCBI): domain Eukaryota; kingdom Viridiplantae; phylum Streptophyta; class Pinopsida; order Cupressales; family Cupressaceae; genus Thuja; species Thuja plicata. Next base: position 4,131,402 of record MU228140.1, on the reverse strand, counting down.
GAAAATAGGGATTTTTTTTTAAATATAGAGAAATTTCAAATATTCATATCATAACATTGATAAAGCATTCATCATAGACATTGTAGAATCTTAATACATAGCATAGACTTGAAATGAGATTTCACTTGAGAATTGACAAACAAATTAACAAATTTCAAATGCTTTCATTGTCAATTTGCATACTTATTATAGAAGACTTCTAGCAAAAATGGCTAAAGGCTCCAATTCTTAGCTATGAAATGACATAAACATAGAACTAAGAAAATATATCACCGTTTGCAATTGTTAAGTTTTAAGATCTCTGCAAATGTAATAGCACTGCCTAGATTGTATATGGTATGTGTGTTTCAAATGCAACAATCTCTCTTTCATTTATATTGGGAAAGAGGCTAGGAGAGATATGTCCCTTCATGGGGACATGTCTATTCATTATAATTGTTAATGTTTCATTAATCAATCATATATTAGAATAATATATGTTTGCATAATATATATTTAATAATAATATATAATATAACATATATACAAATACAATATATTATTATTAATCAATATTATATGTATTCTAAATGATCATACGACTGAAGCTACAAACATTAACACTCCCTCTTAGCTAGGGAGGATGATCAAACAAAATGTGTAGTGGTCTCCCTTGACAACACTTATGACCCTCACAATAGCTACACAAAACATCAACACTCCCTCTTAGCTAGAGAAGATAAAATCCATCAAGATGCAAGTCACAATAAATCCATTAATTTTGAAAGAGAGGAAAAATCACCTAAATGTGATATCAGGAGATATGGTATATGCAGGAATATAAAGTCACATGATATTCACCATAGCTCATAAATATCCATGGTAAGTGCAACGATATCACGTCTCATGATGTTTGCCATATTGATATTAAGTTTACGTAGAGACAAGTCACTATGTGACATGTCTCATACGGTCCAATCAATATGCAATACTAAGTTCAGAAGGATCCTTATATGATCTATATGGATGCTAAGAAATAACATATCACATAACTCGTGATATGAAGTATCACCTAACTTATGATATAGAGTATCACATATCACATAACTTGTGATATGAAATATCACCTAACACGTGATACCAAGTTTTACATATCACCTAACACGTGATATGAGGAATCACCTAACACGTGATACCAAGTTTTGCATATCACCTTAGATCGTGATATGAGGAATCACCTCAGATCGTGATACCTAGTTTTACATATCACTTTAGATCATGATATGAGGAATCACCTCAGATCGTGATACCTAGTTTTACATATCACCTTAGATCGTGATATGAGGAATCACCTCAGATCATGATACCTAATTTTCATATCACCTTAGATCGTGATACAAGGATATAGTAACTAGAGAACATTACATTCCCTTTTACATATAACCCTATTATGGTATGTGCATTGACATTGCAAGATGTCTACCATAATGATTCCACATTACAAAATCGTCACCTTATAATGTTAAATACAAGTGTTCATTTACTAAGAAGTCGTCACCTCTTAGAAATGTACACAAGATGGGTGGGCCCATAAAGTCACGGAGTCACACACATGACATCCACCTTGACTCGTCTCAAAGGGTGGATCCATCATAGCTCATCCCAGAGGGTGGAAACAAAGGCTTTCACCTTAGACTTCTCTCTCAAAGAGAAGAATGCAATAACATACAAAATAACACATCACAAATGTTGAAACTCTTTTTCATCTAAGGCTTCATTCTCCAATATACCAAGTTTATCTCGAAAGTACACAACCTTCTCTCAAGCAAGAGACTTGGTGAAAATATTAGCCATATGTTCTGTAGCGACAATGTACCTTGAATAGCATACTTATGCACTATATCTCTTATATAGTTTGCATCACTCTTGGTGAACCCCAAGTTATCCAGGAATATCACGACGTAGGAGTTAGCATAAAGGCATTTCAGCCAGCACA
>MU228140.1:4113280-4129174 GCA_018584345.1 Thuja plicata | reverse complement strand
TGCCCTTTGATCCAACAACTTATCCATCTATCTAGGAATATCATGATGAAATTTTGATCAAAACATTATTCGTAGGAGAAGTTTCTCGTACACAAATGTACTTGTCTGATTCCATAGTAACATGAGTGAATGTAATAAACTGTGGATTTATCCCCAGACTTGGCAACAACAGACATTCATGATAATGACTCCCTTTTGAAGTAGATATCAATCTTCTGAGCTCCTCGTCCAAAGTTACCTCTGAAGTGTCAGATTCCCTTTGAATCTGATATTAATCTTCTTTTCTTGCAAGAGCATCCCCGGAAAAGATCAAGGCAAATAACTCTTATAGTACGTATAGAAATATAGATGAGAGAGAGACTACAATGAGTAGATAAATGTAATATTCAAGGATAATAGATACTTATCTGCACATCAACATCCTTGACACAAGTTGCTTCAATGAAGGTCCATATACATCAAATCAGAAAACACCTTCTCAGATTATTTGAGAGACATCTCCCCTTCGAATCATCTCCCCACTAAGGATGGTTCAAATGGGAATGTAACATTGGTTATTATTCCCCCCTACAATGTACAATTCCCACTCTTATATCGTTGAACAATTATTATGTCTTTTGGTGAAATGACTTGATTGCTCCAAGAGAGGTGACACTTTATAATTAATGGTGTCTCAACTTAGTCCTTAAGGACAATAGGGGTAGGCCCCTCTCTCTCCAATTTGCAGACAATTATCCCTTCAATATTCCAAATTATTAAGGAACTCAATCGTGATGAACCAACAGGTTTAGGGGGCCTCAGGCAGATCACAAATAAATTCAGAACACACCATCCACGTCTTCAAAATTGTGATCGCCTAGCTGTAGTTTCAAAGACATGACTCCCTTAATTTGTTGATTCCTCTTAATTCATTTAAAATGTTGTTGTATGGCCCTGTTATGTCCCTAATGGGATTCCGATGCAAAACCTCGTTTTCTACTACATCAATATTTCATCAAAATAGTCTGATCACCTTCTTTGCACCAGGGATGACTACAATCTCTGTTAGTAGTTAATGAACATCAATGCCTTTGCAACTCTTTACCCTTGTAGTACCTTTGAAGAAAGTCCAAGCCTGTCTAGCCTGTCTCTATCCTCAGCATTATTTCTCTATCACAGGTTAAAACGATAAGTTATGGGCATTGGAAGGCACCAAGAGTAAAATTTGTTTGGTTGTTCACAAGATGGAAATCAAGGATCCAATCTATCACATGTTTTTATTGCTAGCACTTATAGCTTGGAGTTTCTTCGACTATGCAATGAATGGACACGCAGTAGGTTAGAATCTTCTCCAAGTCATGATCCCAATTAGCATTCCCCATGCCTCAGATCATTCGATAGCATCGATTGTAGTGGAATTAATGGAAATGACACCTCTCATATGTTACACTCATGTGCAATATCGTCAAATTGAATGTTGCAATTTCTTTTGAAGGCAGGCTACACGTTCCCATGCACATATGTGATCTTGGACGACAAAGAACTTTGACGATATGCGGAAGAGCCAACGTAGGGCTACTTGGTTTCAACATAGAGTTAGCGGCCAATGCGTAGTGACTTTGTCTCCGCATAGAGTTACCGATCGGGATAAGGGACAAGTGACAAAAGCAATTAGCAGAAACACTAAGCCAACAAAAGCATGAGCCCAAGCGCTATAGGGAGGCTCCCGATGCCAACACGTTTTCATTTTGGGACAACTCGGTGGATTTTCTCCAACAATCAGCATGCCACTTTTCGCAAACACTCTAAGCCAACAAAAGCATGATCCCAAAAGCGCTATACGAAGGCCTTGCTATCTCGACAAGTTTTCATTTTGGGATGACTGCTAGTGCCACACCCACTTCGAAGATCTACCCAAGCACAATATCCAAATCCATGTCGATCTCGAACCAATGCATAGCAATTGTGTGTCATGCCCTTTTCTGATCCGAGCTAAGCTTCCTTTGACAACGAGCAAAACGATGTGCTTTAAGTATGGGCTATCAACAAACTATCGTCTTGCATTTCGACAGTAACATTGCATCATATAGGGACATGCAGGATTGTGTGTCAAGCCCTTTTCCGATCCGAGCTAAGCTTCCTTTGGCAACGAGGAAAACAATGTGCTTTCAGTTCTGGCTACTAGCAAACTATCATCTTGCATTTCGACAGTAACATTGCATCATATAGGAGAGTCGTCTTTTTCATAGATTTAATTTTTATGATGATACTCTGTCAAGCATACGTAATCATCTGTAGATCAAACTATTGCTTATCGACTTGTCTTCTACAACATACGTGTTCACATGTAGTCGTTGCTGGGTGTTCTCTTGAAAATCACTGAGAAGTCCATCATTACTTCATTCTGTGAACTCATATAATCATTCGTTACCATCTGTTCTAGCTTGTATCGTTTATAACTGCAACTCTAATCATGACTTCTCAATATGTGAACGTTGCTTTTCATCTGATCACTTCCTAATGTTGTGAAATCAAGATCTTCCTATAGAGAATATATATGAGTGCTGCATTGAAATAGATTACTGATATAATTGATCTTTTCACCAGCCATCGATGTGCATATATATCTAATGAATGGTCACGTATATGAAGAGCCATGACCATACGTGGCTATTCCCATGTAGGGTCATGACCCTTCATAAAGGAACCGATTCATAATGCCAATTTGTTAAGCATCGTAACAATAATTATCGCGACTGTTAAACCAATGCACTTGAGTCAATAGTCAGTCACAATACTCATGTATCGTGACTGCTATTAGCAGATGCACGATACATAAGTATCGTGACTGCAATATATAGCACTCGGTTCGGTATTACCAACACAACAATTATACACTGTCAATAGCATTTGATTTACCATTACGATCTGCATTATATATATATATATATATATATATATATATATATAACTCTGGCATATCCGAACGTAGCTATATCTCAACACTCCCTCTTAGCAAGAGAGGATTTAATCAATACTTTTGAATTCATCATCATGTCCTTTGGCAAATTTCGGGACAACAATTTAATGTATGATGATAAGTCAGGTATCTCAATATCATGATATCCGACACAGTCTAGGACAACAACTTAATAGAGTCAATCATGATATGATTGTTATTTCTAGGATCAAGATATCCGACACACTCCGAGACAACAACTTAATGTAGTCAATCTTGATAAGACTAAGTAATAACATCACAATGATCAAGATATCCGGCACATTCCGGGACAACAACTTAATGTAGTCTAATCTTGATTCACATGTTATAATCCCCGACCAATTCAAAACTAGATTTAACAACTCAAAAATTCAGTGTCAAGACTAGTGACTACAATACATAGTCATACCTGACACTAGGTTAAGCTATTGTCTAAGTCGTCACCTAGCAATAGTAACCCAACACATATGGAAGATTGTCACCTTTCATAATATAACACAAAATGAATGGGCCCATAAAGTCACACATATGATATCCACCTTGACTCTTCTCAGAGGGTGGATCCACCATGGCTCACGATCATCAGCATACTTAAACACGAATGAAGCTTTATTTCAACACTCCCTCTTAGTAAGAGAGGGTTTAAGATGTATTGTAGAAAGTCATATTATACCATGATTACTGACACAATTCGGGACAACATTATAGAAGTCTTAGTCATGATTTATACTTAGACATTTCAATATCATGATATTCGGCACAATCTAGGACAACCCGTTAGGGTGTCAATCATGATATATGAGTTATTACACAATCGAGTAATAACATCCCAACATAAACATCAAGATATCCGGCACAATCCAGGACAACCCTATTAGGGTGGCAATCTTGAAGCTTGGTTAACTATTGTCAAGATAGTAACCTTAATTATTTACACAAAAGATTGCCATCAATTTTTCTCCTGAAATAATCTATCTTCAATTTTGCAAGAGGTTTGGTAAAGATGTCAGCATTCTGTTCCTCAGTGCTGATATAAACTAGTTTAATGATGTTCTTGTCAACCATGTCTCTTATGTAGTGGTAAGGAATCTCTATGTGTTTTGATTGATTATGGAAGACTGGATTTACCGAGAGTTTGATGCAGCTTTGATTATCACAATGAATAATGGTGGCTTTCAAGGGTCTTCCAAGGAGATCAAACAATAGCTTCCTTAACCATACTACTTCTTGAGCTCCCATAGAGGCAGCCATATATTCTGCTTGTGTAGAACTCTGAGCAATAGCAGACTGTTTTTTGCTAAACCAAGATATCACTGCTTCCTTTGTCTTTTTGAAGAATTTGTATGACCAAGATCCTGGGGTGCCTGATTAGTTTGATCTTCTAGCTTCTTCCTTTGACATATAGCCTTCTCACATGGTAATAATCATAATTCTCTGCTACAATTTCTTGATTACTAGAGAACCAACAAAGCATGATCTACTCCCTCTGTATCAAGATCCTCGAATGTCCATTGATGTAGATCCTTTAGCTTCTCCCTCTGTCACGAAGGCATACCCTGTTTATATACTCAACTCAGTGTCACTGCAGGATGTTACTTCATACCTTCCTTCTTGAGAGAACCAATACAAATAATCTGAATAGTCATAAGGTTACATCGGCTAGCATAAGATGCATTTTGATCTTTTCCAAGGCCACAACATTAACACTCCCTCTTGGACTTGAGGGAAGATAATAAAGACCTCTAGTATGATGTTTATCTCAATGATGTATGGAATGCCTTACTCAGGGATTCTATCCACTTGCATCTCATCGGTGATTCTATCCACGAGTTCCCACTACTATAATCTCAGAACTGTTTTACCTTCAATAGTGAGCTCCCTCTCAATCAATATGATCGAGTTTGTCATAAGTTGACTGAATCATCTGTTTCCTTAGGAGCTAAATTTCACCAACTTCTTGACCTTTCTGAAGATGTCAGACTCCCCCTGAATCTCTGGATTTCATATGCTTTCGTCCTTTTCAAATATTTTCAAGTATTTCCTTTCATAAGGTGAGTCCATTAATACGATACTTGTACCTATTGTCCTTCTTCATAACATATCAGTTTCATTCTGATCCTTATGTTAATTTTCTTCTCATTATGATAACTACCGATTAGATGTTGACTTCATATATTATCGGTATCTGATTTTATTAATCATTGGTTACTATCCCACTTGTACTATCCCCTGCCCTTTTTTTTTGATTAACTTAGATAGTTGGGACAATTACCTTAACTTATCCTTCTCACTTCATTGAATGATGTTATGCATGATATAAATGATGTGTGTGTGACCAATTCATAATGCTTTCAACAATGTTTTTCTATGCCAATTCAAATATGCATATATGTTGGTCAAATGTTCTGTCATAATAATTATCTGAGTAAGATTGTATGTTAACTGATCTCCCTTTTCTGTTCCGACCAATCTAGACTCCTTCCTTGTGGATTTGTATCACCCTCCAATCTGTTCTCCTCTCCATTGCATAGTACATATATCCCACTGTAATGTCCCTGTAATGTCCCTTGTCCAGTCATATCAGAATTGGGACTGATACTATATTACAAGATGCTTTTTTTTTATATATGATTTGTACACAATTATTTATTTGTCTTTGAACTTTTGTTATGGCACTGATATCTTATCTTTAATAAATCAGATATTATGGAAGTTGATCACTACATGGAATTTTCACTTCACTTGGCAAGGATTGTATCAAATATATTTCTCCATACTGACTTTAATAGACAACCCCTTTCAATAGTGTGCTACTTTGTTTCATATAACCATTCTTTGCAAAGTGATTTGCCGACTGAACTAAATTGAATGAATTAAGACTTTAACTCAATAAAATAGTTCTGACTATGTCTCTATGAATTGCCTTCAGATAAGAAAACTTGAATATTACTTTTGCAATTCAAACTGAATCCTTTTACTGTATCTGTTGTCTTACCCGGCCATCTGAGTATAGTTATTCTTCTTCAAAACTTCTTCACATTTACTGAGTTTTCCTTCTTCATGAGATTCTCTTTTCAGCATCAGTTCTTCATCGGGGTCTTATACAGATAACATTCAACTATTGTTTAGTTCCATTCCACATCAATATATTCCTCTATTACAAATTAACATTATTTTCTTTCATTCGATTCATGTATCGTCACTCTTCTGAAAGAATGAACATATATTTATAACTGTGAAAGACACAAGTACTAATTCAACCGTTCTACTGGTCTTCCTCATGGCAGATCAAACAAATTTGTTTTTAACAGCATCTTCGTTTCTTCCAATTCGTTGCAAATGGCAGAAGAGTCGTTTTGTTTATACAATAATAATTGTATTGTCAAACACCCAAAGACCCGATAATTACCAACGGTGTTTCATAATTAGTTTGGACAAAGATTATGTTGTTATTATAATAATTTGTTGACTCCATTTGTCAAGACTATGATGAGCTTGATAAATTCATATACACCCGACAAACCCTTTTATTGATAATATTATGAATTCTTTAACTTCCGTTGCATAGTTAAGACTGCCGTTTCACTAATTTGATGACACCTGTCTCAGGCGGTTGAACCATTGTTTTTATTCTGGAGATAATGCACAATTATGTACTTCCGCCAAACTTCTGATATAAATATGTCGTAGATACTGCCATGTCTTACTGATACTTGCAGTTTGTTTTGATAACCAGTGAAATACAAATATACCAAAGACTTTATGAGAATTCCAGTCATACAGAGATGCTCTTTATACTTTTGAAGAATATGAGTCATGTAGTGCCAGAACAAGTCATTATTTTTTTAAGATATACGTGTTCGAATATACATAATTTTTATGGAGAACCTTTATCTGAGATATATATTTTAATACAGTCTACAGGCTTTAGAAATAGACAATTTCAAGCAACTTTAACGTCAACATATGCTTCACGGGATTGTGTATAAGTTTCAAGCTTTGATGTCATTGTTTAGACTGAGAACATATATGGAGTTTCGTCACCAATATCGCTGCTAATTTTATCACCGATTGCTTGTGAATATATTTTATTCTCTTTATAGCTTAGGCTCTGATACCATGTTGTGAAATCAAGATCGTCCTATAGAGAATATATATTAGTGCTGTACTGAAATAGATTACCGTTATAATTGATCTTTTCACCAGCCATCGATGTGCATATATATCTAATGAATGGTCACGTATATGAAGAGCCATGACCATAGGTGGCCATTCCCATGTAGGGTCATGACCCTTCATAAAGGAACCGATTCATAATACCAATTTGTTAAGCATCGTAACAATAATTATCGTGACTGTTAAACCAATGCACTTGAGTCAATAGTCAGTCACGATACTTATGCATCGTGACTGCTATTAGCAGATGCACGATACATAAGTATCGTGACTGCAATATATAGCACTCGGTTCGGTATTACCAGCACATCAATTATACACCGTCAATAGCATTTGTTTTACCATTACGATCTGCATTATATATATAACTCTGGCATATCCGAACGTAGCTATATCTCAACACCTAAATCATTGCTTTCTCTTTCATATTCCTTGCAGTCTGGTATTTTATAATTTCTTTATTGAGATCTTCCTCCCAGGCTTTACTCTGATACCATGTTAAGTTTTAAGATCTCTGCAAATGTAATTGCACTGCCTAGATTGTATATGGTATGTGTGTTTCAAATGCAACAATCTCTCTTTCATTTATATTGGGAAAGAGGCTAGGAGAGACATGTCCCTTCATGGGACATGTCTATTCATTATAATTGTTAATGTTTCATTAATCAATCATATATTAGAATAATATAAGTTTGCATAATATATATTTAATAATAATATATATAATATAACATATATACAAAATACAATATATTATTATTAATCAATATTATATGTATTCTAAATGATCATACGACTGAAGCTACAAACATTAATAGTAATCAGTAGATGATAGGTGTAAATCAAAATTGGAGGTCGAGTCAGAGTCACTGCTACCATAAGGGGCTGCCTCAAGCAATGGAAACCCAATCAATCCCTCCTTTGTCTTCTCCTTATCAATTTGCATAGCATCTTTGGGATTAACATCCCAACGTAAGGCTAGAGTTTGACGATACTTAAGAGTCTAGCAATCTTGTAGCCACAAAGCATTGTCTACAACCACTAACTTCTCCTCCGATCATCAAGAGGTGAGGTCGATCCTCTTGATTGATTGGATAAAGCTATATGTGGACCATTTTTTCTCTGCAACAAAGGAATTAACGACATGTGAATGAAGACGAATGACAAGTAGTCTCAGCTCTTGTGCATCCTTACCATGTCACGTTCACCATCCAATAGGGTCGGTTTGAGCTTATGTAGTCTTCTTTTCCATTTAAAATTTGTGTTTTTTTAAAAGATGTCCAAAAATGAGGTGGGCCATAGGGGATGACTAGCCTTCCTTGGGATGGTCGGGTGACACCTAGGCATCCTTTGGTAGTCTTGCGGACAAATAGCTGTCCCCTATGTCCTCTATGCATTTTTCTAGGGGTTTGGAAACATTTCCGAGTTTGGGTAGAGAAGGGGGATAGGGTGGGGATGTTTCTTGGGCATCCCTAAGTCCCTGAAACGTTTTTGGTATAGGGCCGGGGCTACCAAGGCAGGTGACAAGTCCCTGTGGAGCATAATTACATAATTATAAATTGTTAAAATTTACTCCTAAATAGGTAGTCAAAATTTATGCCAATATTGTTCTTGTATCATATTCTACCTGGTAACAAAATATTAGAATTACTTTAAATTTAAAAGAATCTTCAACCAAAGCATTGGTTTGTTCTTAATTCAAGATGCATTTATATTTCATTAAAAATTCTCTATAGTGCATAAATGTGAGTATAGTGGATAACATTTTCGGAATAGTTAAAATATTCTTTCTATTTGTATTCATGCCGCCTTGGTAATTGCCTAGTTTAAATATTTCCACACATCGTAATTGTATTGTTCCTTCAACTTTCCTAACCCCACATTTGATCGATAGCACACCAAGTTGATAATCCTTGTGGTCCATCAATTAGGAATTTTAATGTTGGAATTATAATGCACTTTTTTCAAAATCTTCCTAGATCACTTCTATTTATTGCCTAGTTTTTTTATGTATATTAGTTTGTATGTGTGTATGTATGTTTGTTTATGTGTTGGTTGGTTTGTAGGTGTTTGTCTGTTAGTGTTTATTTGATTTTGTATGGTGTTGTGTTTGTGGGTGTGGGTGTTTGTTTGAATGTTTGTATCTTGTTTGTTTGTGTGTGTGTTTGTATGTGTACTGATTTGTATGTATGTATGTGTTTTTTTGGGTGTGTGTATACTTATAGGTTTTTGTGTGGGCATGTATGTTTTTGGGTTTTTATGTGTTTTACTATGTGTGTTTTATGTTTGTTTGTTTGTGTGTGTCGTTTGTATTCTTGCTGGATTGCTTGTTGGTTGGTTTGTATGTATTTTTGGGTATGTGTATGTATGTATGCATACATACACACATGCATACATACATACATATTGGTATATGTATGTTTATGTGTTTGTATGTATAGCACACTACATTTGTATATATTTGTATATGCTTGTTTCTATTTATTGCCTAGTTTTTTTATGTATATTAGTTTGTATGTGTGTATGTATGTTTGTTTATGTGTTGGTTGGTTTGTAGGTGTTTGTCTGTTAGTGTTTATTTGATTTTGTATGGTGTTGTGTTTGTGGGTGTGGGTGTTTGTTTGAATATTCGTATCTTGTTTGTTTTTGTGTGTGTGTGTTTGTATGTATGTATGTGTTTTTTTGGGTGTGTATACTTATAGGTTTTTGTGTGGGCATGTATGTTTTTGGGTTTTTATGTGTTTTACTATTTAAGTTTGTTTGTTTGTGTCGTTTGTATTCTTGTTGGATTGCTTGTTGGTTGGTTTGTATGTATTTTTGGGTGTGTATGTATGTATACATACACATACACATGCATACATACATATTGGTATATGTATGTTTATGTGTTTGTATGTATAGCACACTACACGTATATATTTGTAAATGCTTGTTTTTATGTTTGTAAATATGTATGTATATACATGTTTATTTACATATAGAAGTCTTGTTTATAAAATTTTATTTATTATTATTTTTATTTCTATTTTGATGTTTTTGCTTTATTGTTCATTTTAAAAAAATGTGCTTAGGATGTGTTTGTAAATATATAAACATATATAAAAACTCATTCTTACACATTTCTATTTTTTGTTTGTTTTATGTTTGTATATATTTTTCTGTCTCCATCTTGGTTTTTGTTCGTAGATTATAAAGGTCAAGGTTACCCCAAGTTTCCGGGACATGTACGACAGGGGATGGGGGGATGAGTTTTCGGGACGACAAAGGGGACGACTATATAACAATAGGGAAAATTAAATATGTAGAGAAATTCAAGATATTCATATGAAAACATGGATAAAACATGCACTTAGACATAATAGAACCTTAATATATAAGAATTAGTAGAATCCATATGCCAAATTTGTGTTATTTTGAGAGTCGAAGTCAAATTTCCTCTAGAAGTCAAAGTCAAAGTCAAAGTTCCCTAAGCATCCCTGTCCCGGAAAAAAATACTGGGAAGGTGTCCCCGGGTAACACTGATAAAGGTTGGTTTTAATATTTACTTTGGTTCTTGGCCCTTTCTTTCGAACCCTTCTTTTTATCCTATACCCTCTACCTTCTTCTATCCTGTACCCTCTACCTTCTTCTATCCAAAGTTATTAATTTGAAGCTTTGTTTATGTAGTGTTCCAGCTGCTTTGTTTTCAGCTACATGGTCATGGAGCATTTAGAATTTTTTCTCTGCTCTAATCAATGGAAAATGTTCTGTGGCTCTTCAATATCGGAACTGTATGCCAGATGTACGGGACTGCAGTCCCTGGGTATTGTTTTTTTTCCTATAAAGACATTATTTAGATAAACACAACTTTAGGATTTTAGCAAAAAATAATGAAATGCGTATTGACAAACTTTTGCTGTTTTGGATAACACCTCTTAAAGTTAGAATAAAGCCTAGGTTATAAAAGTGTTTATATGTATTTACTGCACTTAAATCATTAAAGGAAGTAGATTGTAATGTGTATTTACAATGATCAGGTCTTTCCATTGACAAAGGTCTATTGGATGATTTGACAAGAGAAGGATTGCCATTAGAGGACTTTTCAGGATTTCGTGTCATGGCTGATGGGTTTAAGAGGAGATGCAACTGAGGGTACTGCAAATGAGTGTGCATTGGAGGACTACACAATCACCAATGATTTCTACATGTTTGAGATTGCTGATTCTGATATCATATTAGGAATTCAATGGTTGCATTGTCTCGGACAATACATCCGGGATTTCTAGCAGATGGACTTGGAGTTCATGGAGGATGGGAAAAAGATAAATAGTCAAAGGCTTTGGTGGATGAGGCACCAATGGCAACAGCGGCAAGAATGATGACAACAATGAACAATCATGATGTGATTGAGTGGGCAACTTTGCCAATTGATTTTCCATGGAGTGGATATGATATTGATGCAAGATTTTTTTGGGTACGAGTCATATTACATTTCATGATGAGTTTCCTATCTCTTATGCATCTATAATGGGCAGTTTGGAATTTGTAGAATGGATGAGTATACAAGCACTCAGGAATATGCAGCATGTTGTTAGTCAATTTTCAGTCTACACCATGAGTATGGAGTGGTGGCATTGTGATGAGACATTGTTGGTAGGAGAGTGAATAAGAGTCAATCATCCTCTTCCCATCTGGAGTCATGGTAGTTCCAACAATTGGGAACCATTGATCAGCATAATGGTGGGAATATTTCAGCATTACAGGTTTCAATAATGCTGATTGCATCAGAGTGATGTAGTGGTCTTCATATAGGTGGTTTGGGATCTTGGTGGTGCAGTAGAGAATTGCTTGAGGGCAAGGAATGTTTGGGCCGGGAGGATTGTAATGTAATTTTTATGAAGTGACTTAATTAAATTAATTAAGCTGCCCAAAAATTAATATTTCTCCAAAAGACATTACTTTAATTGATTAATTTAGTTATAAAATAAAGTGAAAATATTAAAATAATAAAATAAATCACTTTATTAAATAAATTTATCCAGCTATGACAGATATTAAAGTCGGCCTAATTTTCTAGATATTTCCTGGAGATCTTTATAAGGAGGTTAGTAGGTCTTTAAAAAGGAGGTTAGTGGGTTGTAGCAAAGCATGCTTTATGGATTTGATGTGATGAATTTATATGATGATGAGAAGAACACATTACCAAGAGACATCATTCTCGGAATCAGACGACCATTTGTGAAAACTGAAAGATGATATTGATGTGTCTTCTCAGTATATGATGAGTTCAATGTAATAAGGTTATTTTATTATGAACATTATAAGTCCGTGTGAGATTGAAATGGGTGTATCAAATATAACTAAATAAAGGGAGAGGATGTGGAGTTCAGTGACCTCGCTGTGCCTCTTGCAGCAGAATGTCTTAGGAGAAGATGCAGAGAAGCAGGACAACCATTGGGAACTTTTCAATTTCCTGACACAGGATTGGGGCAAGGTCTTATGCCATGCTTGTCACAGTTCGAGACAATGTGACCAAGTTTAGCCTGTCTGGGTTCTTAATCGTGGCCCTTGGTGGCCTTTTGTTTTGTTTTTGCTCGCTGTCTGTGGTCTCGTCTTTTGCTGTAATTCGCCCTTCATGAGGGCTGTTAGTCTGCGGTCATTCCCTGCTTCCAATCCTCTGTTGAAAGCTGTTGTTGCTGCCATTGCTATTTTTGTGCTGACTGACTTGTTTAGTGGTTTGCACCCTCGGGCTGAATCTTTGTAAGGTACAGCATCCTTGTTTTGCTGCTGTTTTTACCAAAAACAAAATAAAGGGAGTTCGATATTGTTCCATTTGGCCCAAAACATTCCCTTGAGTGTGTGGAGTAATCTGAGTGCAGCGTACTTTGGCGTGAGGATTGCACAACGACTTTATAGTTGGTGGGATGATTAATGGGAGTTGTGGCCTCAATCTTTATCATACCTTGGTGCCGTAAGGGTTTCAGATTAGCACGATTTCTACAGTGGGTTTTCGGATAATTTTGCAGGAGTTGAAGAGACATAATTTTTCCGCTAAAATATTTATACTTTGCGCCTCACAATGCTAAAAGTATAAATATATATTTTCTGCACTGGAATGAGCAGAGATGCCAGATGCAGAGAAACTTCATTAGCAAGTTGGAAATAGATTATTGTGGTCTGTTGTCTCAGTACTTGTAATTTTTTACAGAGATTTCAAATAAGAGGTCAGAATTATGTTATTAATTATCTGCTATGGTTTTCACATCTGTACTACATGAAGTTAGAATTGTATTATTACTCTTTTCTGAGACAATGAATTATCGGAGCAAGCTTAGCATTTGAACTGATCTATATATGAAATATCTATCATATTTGTGTATCGTGCTTGTTTTCATATAACTGCTCAAACATTTAGTTATCATTAAACCTGCATGATGCAAACATGAAAACTCAAACAGCAGATTAAAGGGTTTAACTATGAACTGAAATCAATGCTTCCAGTGAAAATTTAGGAGTTTCAGGTTGGGTTGTCATTATTACATATGGATTTGAATTTTGAACTGCCCGGTTAAACATTCTGTTCTCCAAAAGACAACAAATAAAAACTTAGTCTAGCAGTAACTGCGGAGTTGCAATAACCTAAGAAAGTGGTCCATATTGAAAAAATTGAGGGATCTTAGCAAGGGTTACTTCAAATCTATATTTACAATGATCAGATCTTTCCATTGACAAAGGTTTATTTGGCGTATTGATTTTATTTGTGCATACTGCAGATTGAACACCATTTATTTCCCTCAGTATGTCATCTTCACTACCCAAGCATACATCCCATTGTTAAAGCGGTTTGTGAGGAGTTTAATGTACCTTATTATTCATATCCATCGGTAAGTGTATTTGATTTTCATATGTTATTGTATGTTCTAGTTCTACAATTCTTCGTGTTTCATCTTCAAGTCAATGTTTTTCTCCATTTTGCAGTTTTGGGCGGCATTGATGGCACATTTTGCACATCTCAAGAAAGTTGGAAGTGAGCACTTTGAGCTGCGTCTTAGCGGTTAAGAAAAATGTTGGAGGAAATGGCGTTTTCAGCCTTAGCAGTTTGTATCAGTTTGTTGCTACATCCTGCAGTGAACGCCTTAGTGCGGGGCTAATTTTTCTATCCTCCTAAACATTTTCCCTTTAGTAGCATGAATGTTGTAAACTCGCTTTTTCTTTCAAAATAACTGCACCATGAAAAGGCAAAATATCATTAAATTAGTAGAGACCCATCAAGTTTTGAAAAAACACATGTACACATGTTTTAGTATACGGGGATTAACGCAATTTATGGGTTGAACTTATGAGAAATTGACGTAAAGAAGAGAATGGAGGAAATGAGAAATAAAAGATACCCGTTGAAAAATCTTAACCCACCGCTGATAGTAATAGCACGTAGGTACATATACAATTTATATCCTAGTACTAAAAAAAAAGGCACATATTACTAAATTAGTTAAATTGTGCACGTGTAAAATTTAGTTAGTTAAATCAACTAAGGTAATTTAAATTAGATAAATTATTTAATTGAGATGGTTTACAAAATCATGATAGTTTTACCCATATACCTCTTTCGCAGCTGTGTTACTGAGAGAACTTATCGCTATCCCTCCACTGAGGAACTGAGGAGGTATTTTTATTTAGTTAATTAGTTTGGCCAAGGAATTATATGTTATGATTTAGGTTGACTCGAGTGGCATATAAAGAATAAGTATGGCATGTATGGTATATATATGGTATATATAGTAGGCATAAATCTTATAATTGTTAATAAAATGTAGGTTCGATTAGATTATTCCTATCGATGAAATCAATTGTATAAGTGGCCTATTGACCTTAAGCATTTGATTTTTATCATTCTTATGTATTTTGTTATGATTATTGATTATCATAATACATGATTAATAAATAGACTGATTATATATATATATATATTGAGATTGAGATTGAGATTGAGATTGATATAAATATTATTAATCATGTTCATGATATTAATCATATGGTTAATTACCATTAATGTTATATATATATATATATATATATATATATATATATATATATATATATATATATATATATAATGTTCATGATATTAATCATACGGTTAATTACCATTAATGTTAATTATGTTAATACAATTTAATTAACAAATTACAGTTGATATTGATTTATACATTCATTGAAGTTGATATTGATTTATACATTCATTGATAATGAGTATTGATATAATCAATGTTGGTATTGATTTATACATTCATTGATAATGAGTATCGATATAATCAATGCTAGTATCGATACCATACTATGCTCTCAAAGATAACACATTATGATATTGATACATTATCTTAATATTACATTAATATCAACCGGTTCGATAATGAGTATCGAACATGCTTTATATTACCAAATGAATCAATATTAGTATCGATGTTATTAACAGAGACATGTCTCTACGTATAGTCCACGCAGGGACGTGTCCCTACGTAGACATGTCTCCCATTAGTATATAACTTTGGTCCATATGACTTGGGAAGTACCATAATCAATAAGTGCCTACCAAGTGCTAACAATACTCATCGATATTTGTTATTATCAATTCAAGCATATATCGACAACAACATACATATATACAAATCTGATATGTATTGCATTCACTTCATAGTAAATATATATAATCATTAATATTGATAATGAGAATTCTAAGGATTATATATATATATATA
>MU228140.1:4080316-4113230 GCA_018584345.1 Thuja plicata | reverse complement strand
TATATATATATATATACCTCTAAATCTGATCAAAATTTTAACATGGTATTAGAGCTAGCATAAGGAAGATCCGATCGGATTAATAAAAGAGGCAATCTAACCACCATTAAATTTCTCTAAAATTTGTGTTAAAGTAAAAATGGTGAATGGTGTTAGATTTGAGAACCGGCTTGAAGGAGTTGCAAATTTCGTTTCTTGGAAGTTCAGAATAATAATGGCACTTAGAGAACATGGATTGAACACATTTGTGGAGAAGGCAATACTTATACCTGATAATGATGATGAGAAAATTCTATTGAAGAACAAGTCTATGAAGATTCTAGTGGATGCAGTGGAGGATCACGTAGTACCAATCATATCCAAACTACATTCATCATATCAGATGTTCATAACTCTAGAGAACATCTATGAAATAAAAAATACGAGTAGGGCTCTTGCTCTAAAACAACTCCACCATGTCAAGATGAACAAATTATAAACCATCATGCTTACTTGATGAGGATAACAAAGTTAAGAGATCAGCTATCCACCATTGGTCACTTAATTGATAGCAAGGAATTAACGATGCTGGCTCTCAACAGACTACCTACATCTTGGGAAGCATTTATACAAGGGAGAAGTGCTCGATCTAAAATTCCTAAGTTTGATTGTTTAAAAACCGTCCGCATTCAAGAAGAGTCAAGGTTGATCACTAGAGGAATTGGGCCTCAACGAACCTGTGAATTCTACTATCGAGCCTATGAATTTTACTATCGAGCCTAGAGACCCTGCTGTGGGTCATAAAAGACCTCTACGGGCAAGCAAAATGATTCAAGAGGCATAAAATTATGTAGCACCAAAAGGAACTTTCAGGAAAAGCAAGAGACCAAATAGATACTACAACTATGTTGCTCTTATGAGTGAAATCATCAAGTTAGAACCTTCCAGTGTTGAGGAAGCATTCCAACATCAAGTTTGGAAAGATGCCATGACAGAAGAATACCAATCTATACTCAAGACAAATTAATCGTCTCATCTAAATGGCTCTTCAAAATCAAACATGTTGCAGATGTGAGCATTGAAAAATATAAAGCATAGTTTTTTGCCAGAGGTTTCTCACAAAAGGAGGGAATTGATTATGAAGAAACATTTGCTCCAGTTGTCTGATACGCCCTTGTCAGGGCCGTGATTGCTATCACCGCATCAAAGGGATGGAAGATTCACCAAATGAATGTGAGACTGCTTTTCTTAATGACATTATAGAAGAGGAAGTGTACTTAGAACAACCCGAGGGATTTGTGGTTCATGGTGATGTTTCTCATGTTTGCAAATTGAAGAAGGCTCTATATGGTCTTAAACAAGCTCCTCGAGCTTGGTATGAGGGGATAAATAACTATCTTCAGAATTGGGTTTCTCCAAGAATAATGTAGATCCAAACCTTACTTCATGGTAATAAATGGTGACATGTTGATTCTCATTCTTTATGTTGATGACTTATTGATTACATGAGAAGACCATCTCATCACCAAGTGTAAACAAGATCTAGCATTAGAATTTGACATGAAGGACTTGGGTCTTCTACACTATTTTCTTGGTTTAGAAGTATGGCAACAAATTAATGGTATTGTCCTAAATCAAGGAAAATACACTATTGACATTTTGAAAAGGTTCAGAATGATGGACTATAAGTTAATGTCTACACTTATGGAGACAAATTCACATGTTAAAAAAAGCAACAACAAACTCAGAATTAGAAGATTCCACTCTCTACCAGCAGATGATTGGGTCCTTGATGTACCCGGTCAACACTAGACCAGATATTTGTTATGCAACAAATTTACACTTAATTGCAACAAATCATATTCTGAGATACCTGCGCGACACAATTGAATATGGTTTAAGATATAATAATGTAAAATTAAATTTGCATGGATATACAGACTCAGATTGGGCTGGAAGTGTAGTTGATCGTAAAAGTACTTCAAGGTGTTGCTTAAGATTAGGATCAACCATGATTTCCTAGTTTAACAAAAAACAATCTTTTGTTGCACAGAGTTCCATCGAGGCCAAGTACATTGCAACATGTATGGGAGCTCAAGAAGCTGTGTGGTGAAGAAGACTTCTTGTAGGATTGTTTGGACAATCCTTTGATCCCATGCTCATTCACTGTGATAATCAGAGTTGTATAAAGATTTCAATGACTCAAGTGTTCCATGACAGATCAAAGCACATTGCAATTCCTTACCATTATGTTAGAGACATGGTGGAGAGGAATGTTCTCCAGTTGAGATGTATTAGTACAAAAGAACAATCAACAGACATTCTCACCAAGCCTCTCTCCAAAATAAAGGTGGAATACTTTAGAGGTAAGCTTGGTATGGTATAAATATAATTTTATTTGAGATTTGAGTCTCAACAAACTAAATTTATTGCACTCATCTATTTTAAAAGATGTTCAATATGTAAACTCTTTTTGTCATGTGTGTGATTACATGAATTCAATGGCCCATGTGAACATCTTGAAAGATGACGATCTTTCAATAACGTACACCTGTACTTCTGGCTACTATTGTAAGGTGGCGACTTTACAATAGTTAAACCTTACTATCATGATGGATATCATGTGACTTGATATCCTTGGACATGTCATGATAGTTTATATCTCTTAAGTGACACTAACTGAGTGGTGTATAACCACAATGAGTTAAATGACTAAGATATTTCATGGTGGATATTATGTGACATAATATCTGTGGATTTTCCACGAGAAGATATCCTTATGGTAGGCATCATGCGACTTGATGATTGTGCACATACCATAAGGGATATTGTGAGTATGGTGAATATCACATGACTTAATATTCGTGGACATGCCATTACTTTTGATGACACCATAAGGTGACATCATTTATGGTGGATATCGTTAGGTTTGATATTCGTGGATATGCCATAATTTCTGATATCACATTGAGGTGATATCCCTCCCACACAATATATGGATCTATTGTTTCTACATGAGGATAGTAATCATCCTCCCTAGCTAAGAGGGAGTGTTTCGATGTATCTCAGTATGCGAGTTAACTTCTTAAAGCTAAGGTTTTGGCTTCCGGGTATTCACGAATCTCTCTGTAGGTACTATCGAACACAGTGGTAAAAAATGACCTTTTGAAAGTGTCACCCGATACTTGCTATGTTCTTTCACCAATATCCGTTTACTAAAAAATGCTAGTACTTGTGGCCAAATTTCTTAGTA
Source organism: Thuja plicata (assembly GCA_018584345.1). Taxonomy (NCBI): domain Eukaryota; kingdom Viridiplantae; phylum Streptophyta; class Pinopsida; order Cupressales; family Cupressaceae; genus Thuja; species Thuja plicata. Next base: position 4,109,998 of record MU228140.1, on the reverse strand, counting down.
GTCATTACAAAATTTCCCAATAGTGGTGCACAAATGGGCCAATTACCAACCAAAAAAGTAAAAAATGATCGGCTATTAGTGCATGTGTGATCGACTATTATTGGTACATGTGTTATCATTTTTGGGGCTCCTTTAGTACTAGTAATTGGGGGCTCAACATGACAAAAGGGTCACGATTATTGGACCCCCTAACGGTTAGTGGGTCATCTCCCCTAATTGGACCCAATGAAATATTTCCAAAAAAATAAGGATGTGCTCAAATCTACTCATCAGACTTGTAAACCAAATAATGAATCTCACTTGATGGTATTTTAAACTGATGAAAAGATTACTCAATTCATCTAACAATGTAATTATAATATAAAATAATTGGCCACAAAATTAAGAAATATATAGAGATCAAATCTTATAATTTTAAATGAAAAGAATTTGTTAATAGATCTTATAGTTTTAAAAGGCATATAAAACCTATATGATTCTTATAGACAAAAAATAAAGATAGCACCATCCAAAGAAGATCAAAGAAATTTATACAACTCCCCAAGAAAAAATATGAAACCAACCTAATTATGCACTAAAAGGAATGTAACATGTCTAATTAGCATCTACACCACATATGGCCAAGTCGTGGCCTATGATTATGAGGAATTGAAAGGATAGAATAGGGATATAATGCAATACACAATCAAACTTGTATCTTTAGTCATGTAGTTGCTCTAATAGGTAAAACCATTCAATCCATAGGTAAAACCAATAATGAATTATCTAAGAGTATCTTAGGGTGTATGAGAAATCTTACATTACCCAAACATGTCACCTTCACTTATTTTCTTTGTTTGAGAATTTTCATTTACTTTCTAATAATTAGTTAGTTAAATGTTGCAAATCTAAGTACATTTCACTGGACTTAATGATCTCACAAATTGATTGGGATACACATGTCCTCCATTGATCCATCAATATGATTCTCTATTTTCAAATTATTTAATCACTAGAAAGGTATATATAAATTTCTAACCCATTTCTAGGTAGAATAGAATAAGAAATAGTTTTTCTCTTCGAGAAATGTTTAACTTTCTAAAGATTTTGGCAACAAAGGAATGAATTGCTGATGCAGGAGCATCTTGGGATCTTGGAAATATTGCATCTACCAAAAAAATTTGTTTTATGTTTTCCTATTTGATCAATTTTTGAGTTTGTTTCTACGTTCGTTCAATTTGGATCATTTGCAGTTGTGATCCTTACGTCGTGTTCATGGCACCATGTGGAAACTTTCCCTAGGTTTACGCTTCATTTGGTTACTTCACGCATGAGATCTTATAGATTCTTGGCGGGACTATATTGTTCTTCATGTTTTCCATCCACTTTGTGTTCTTTGATATCGTGAACGAATTCCCTGATCGACAAAGCTTAACGGCTCATTTCTTGACGATATTATGTTTGTGGCCGACCTACTTGAGGGATCGTGATTCATATTTCTTTCATTGGAAGTAGATCATTGTTATTTGGGTCTTGACCTATTATTTTGTATTAATTTTTCTTTCTCATTGGGAAATGTGATCTTTCTAGGCCGACTTGGTGCTTGCAAAGACTTTATAAGCAATGCAATTGTTCTTTGTAGTCAGTAGTTGATATAACCATAAAGCGCAACTCTCATAAGATTATCTTGATGTAGCTGAATCTTGAGGATTTTGTAATGAATTTTGATTGTAATCAGGCTTGTATGCCCGACATGTATGACTGCATGTTGTAGATCCATTGTATATAATTTTCTAATAATAAAGAAGGCTGATCTCAAATTTCTCTCTATTGTTGCTTGTTGTTTCTGTTGTGTGACTCATGTTGCAAGGATTGGAAAAATCTCTTTGAGTTTCCTTTGTCCTTGACTGCACCAAGTGGTATCAGAGTGAGTTTTCAATTCTATTAAAGATGGCTCATAGAGGAAATGATAGAGGTGGAAGGAGAGATGTAGATCCAGTTGTGTTGGATATGTTGAGACAAATTGCAGCTAGGTTAGAAGTTGTGGAGAAGACCCAAAGAAGAGGTTGACATATTGAGGATGTAAGTGATGAAGAAGAAGAAAGAAATGAAGAAGCAACCGAAGGAGGTGAAGAGAAACCAAAAACTAAACTTGAACAAGGAGATGATAGGTTTATAAAATCCCTAACTAGAGTGAATGCAAGACCATATTTCAATCCACCTGATTATGGTGGTCAATTGGATACAAATGAATTTCTAGATTAGATCACAAAGATGGAAAAATACTTTGATTATGAAGGCATAGATGAGGATAAGAAAGTGAAGTATGCTTGAACGAAGTTGAGAGGACATGCATCTTTATGGTGGGAACATTTGCAGACTGACATAAAACAAAGAGGCAAGGATAAAATCAAATCATGGGATAGGATGGTGAACAAATTGAAAGCTAAGTATTTAACTACTGATTACCAAGTAAGTTTGTTTAGAAAGTTGCAAAATCTAAAGAAAAAGGATCTTAGTGTGAAGGAGTATACTGAGGAATTTTTTAAGTTGGATATCAGATATGGTCATTTTGATGATGATGTTGAGAGATTTGCAAGGTACCTGATTGGTTTGAGGACATCAATTCAAGATGAGATTAGTTTGGTGAATTTGCAAAGTGTAAAGGAAGCTTATCAATATGCCCTAAAAGCTGAAGAGAAGTTGAAAAAGGCATGAACAAAGAAAAATAGGAAGAGGTGGAATATTTCAGAGAGGAAGAACCTCGAATGGTGGAAGCTCTTATTTAGATCAGATTAGTTTGGTGAATTTGCATGGTGAACCTCGAATGGTGGAAGCTCTTATTCAAGATGAGATTAGTTTGGTGAATTTGCAAAGTGTAAAGGAAGCTTATCAATATGCCCTAAAAGCTGAAGAGAAGTTGAAAAAGGCATGAACAAAGAAAAAGAGGAAGAGGTGGAATATTTCAGAGAGGAAGAACCTCGAATGGTGGAAGCTCTTATTCAGATCAGAGAAAAGGAAATACAAAGTTCAAAGAGGAAAATTCATACGGAAGAGATGACATAAAATTTCAGAGAGGAAGTGGATTAGTTATCTATAGAAGGGATGAAAAAGAGTGTTTAGAGGAACATGTTTCAAGTGTGGTGGAGAAGGAAATTGGGCCTTTGATTGTACTCAATGTAATTCTGAGTAAAGGACATATAATAAGGGTAGATCTTCTTATGTAGAGAATGAAACTACTAAATCTTTGAATCAACCAGAGGATGGTGAAGCCCTAATGGTAAGGAGAGCCCTATGTCATGAAGAGCCATAAAAAGAGCCATTGCTAAGAAGAAGTATGTTCAAGACAAGATGCAAAGTAGAATAAAAATGTTGCATAGTGATCATTGATAGTGGTAGTTCAAATAATCTAGCTTTTGAAGAGTTGGTTGACAAGATGAAGTTGTAAAGATTGAAGCATCTGAAGCCTTATCAGATATCATGGGTAAATGATGATCATAAGGTACTGATAAGTGAACAATGCCTAGTTAAATTGAAGATAGGATCTTAGCATGATGAAGTTCTTTGTGATATTATGCCTACAGATGTGTGTATATCTTGTTGGGTAGACCATGAAAATATGATAGACATGCTTTGTATGATGGAAGAAAGAATATGTATACTATTGTTGCAAATGGGGTGAAACAAATATTGTTTTTTTTGATTGAGACTCCTAAGAATGAGAATTGTACCAGTGTTAGAGTTGTTTTGGTTGAAGGAAGGAATTTCTTGGATGGCTTGAAGAGTGAAAATATGTGTAATGTATTGATACCTAAGAAGTCTGATTTGGGAACAAAAGAAGCACAACCTAAGGAAATAAATAAATTGTTGACAGAATATGAGGACATAATTTTAGATAATGTACCTGAACAATTTTTGCTTGTGAAAAGTATTAGTATTGCATGGATTTGATTCCTAGAGCAAGTTTTCCTAATAAATAATCACATCGGATGACACCAACAATAAATGAGGAGTTGAATAGACAAGTGCAAGAATTGTTGAAGAAATGATTGATTAGAGAAAGATCGAGCCCTTGTGCAGTACCTACAATATTAGAACCAAAGAAGAGTGGAGAATGTGCATTGATTCTAGAGGTATCAATAGGATCACAATAAAATATACATTCCCTTTGCCTAGGATGGATGATATAATGGATTGTTTGAGTGGAGCCAAATATTTTACAAAGATGGATCTAAAGAGTGGATATCATCATATTAGAATCAAAGAACGAGATAGGTGGAAGAGTGCATTTAAGAAAAATGAAGGATTGTATGTGTGGTTGGTGATGCCTTTTGGATTGACTAATGCACCGAGTACTTTCATGAGATTGATGAATGAGGTATTGAAGAAATTCTTGAGTAAGTTTGTGTTTTTTTTAATCTTGATTACATTCTAATTTTCAGTAAGAGAAAGGAAGATCATTTGTTACATCTGAGATGAGTATTGCAGAGATTGGGGGAAGCAAAATTGTTGATAAATGTCAAGAAGTGTTCTTTCATGAGGGAAGAGATATTATATTTGGGTTTGTGATATCTACAAAAGGTTTGAAGATGGAATTTGAGAAAGTGAAAGTGATTGTTGAGTGGCCTACATCGGAGAATGTTGGAGAGAGTCAGATCATTTCATGGATTAACTAGTTTCTACTGAAATTTCATAAGCAATTTCAGTTCAGTTTGTAATCTTATGATAGAGACAATGAGAGGATATAGAAAGGAATTCAAGTGGACAAATGGAGCAAATAATAGTTTTGAGTTGTTGAAATAAAAGGTAATTGAACAACTTGTGTTAGCTTTACTATATTTCAATAAAGTATTTCAAGTAGACTGCGATGCAAGTGGAAATGCAATTGGAGCAGTGTTAAGTCAAGAAGGAAGGCCTATTACTTATTTTAGTGAAAATTTGAATGATGCTAAGAGAATATATTCAATTTATGATCAAGAGTTCTATGCCATAGTTCAAGCTTTGAAGAAATGGAGACATTATTTGTTCCTCAAGGAGTTTGTTTTGTATACTTGTCATCAAGCATTGCAATATTTGAATAGTCAAGGTAAGTTGAATCAAAGACATACGAGATGGGTTGAATTTTTGCAGAGTTATACATGTGTGTTGAAACATTTGAGTGGTAAATGAAATAAATTTGTTGATGCTTTGAGTAGAATAAAAACTTTGATGATAGAAATGAGAGTTGAAGTGTTGGGATCTGATGAGTTGAGGACTTTGTATGAGAATGACCCTGATTTGCAGAACCTTGGAAAGCTTGCAGAGACCCTGTTGTTGTAGACCGAAGAAAATGGTTGGGCTATTTCATTCAAGATGGTATTTTATTCAGAGGAATATAGTTGTGTATACTAAGGAGTTCTATGAGGGATAATCTAATTAAGGAAAAGAATTTTGGAGGATTAGCTAGACACTTTGGTATTGACAAGACAATGGCTTTGGTGAGTAAAATTTACTTTGGCCTCAAATTCACAAGAATATAAGGACAATTTTTCATGGATGTAGAATTTGTCAATTTGCAAAAGGGAGTAGTCAAAATATTGGGTTAAGCAATACTGAGATGGGGGTGAATCAATATTGCAACACTTTGATATCAAACTTAACAAATTCAAACTTAACCATGCAATTACTGAAATAAGAACATACACAAAGTAAAAAAATTCATAACACCATGATTTGTTAACAAGGAAACCCTAGCCAAGGGAAAACCCCGGTGGGGATGATACCCACAAATAATTCACTAAGAGTATAATGTCCATGTTAGGAGACCTAGCCTTGTTAGGAGATAAATATTACATTTAGTACAAATCCCTGTTAAAGGATAGAAACCCTGTTAGGGGTAATACAAGGAGCTCACTGCCCTTACAATGTAAAATTTCCTTTACAATGATTTATCAAAACGTGAACTATACAAGCATCTTCTATGCTTAGGTAGTCTCAGTTCTAGCTCGCAACATCCTCTGTATAATTCTGACATCACAATACATCTGTCTCTTCCACACACATCTTCACATCTCAAAACATCTTCACATATATACTCAATTTCATAACCTTTCTAGTTGGCTAATACATCACAAAACATGTCCAACACATAATCAAATAGAAAATACATAGTCGACGATCATATGTCGACAAAGGTAGGGTAGGACTAAAACCAAATCCAAAGTAGCACTTCTGGAATCCACATGTTGCTCCCTTAAACATTGCAACCACTCATTTGCCCCGCTACACTGTCTTCACGTAACCATATCAAACTGTAACTCTCTCTAGCCAACTCCAAAATACAAGAGACCTTAACTAAAGGTCTAATAAACCCCATAATACATTCCTCTAAAGTCGCAAGACTTAATTATTCACATACTGTGCTCACCAGGAAAAAATCTGCAATTGTACCCTATCAACTGCTTCGTGGACTTAGTCATTTTTCCAAATAGAATATCCAAAACTGGATTGTACTCCAAGAAACCATGCCAATAAGTAGTGTTTCCATAAATGACAACCTATGTGATATACTCATTAGGCTACTTGCCAACAATCTCCCCATTTGGCATTGATGACAACACTTAGTAAAAATGACCAAGTGTCTAATGCCAAACTACTGACTATAAATTTACTACACTTATTACTACCCCTTTGATATCAATGACAAAGGTATACTAAAAAATTCAACTATATACACATCAAAATTGTAGAGACGCTCACCAAAAATCATAGCATATGAAGTATATCTTGAAAAGAGGTTTCCAAGATATTTGTATCTACTTTCCATGTCTTCTCCAAGGTCTGACCAACATGAATAAAGACATTCAAAGAAAAGGATGCGATCTCTGCATCCTTCAATACTATAGGCAGAGCTTCATCAAGGGAATTCTTCGTTGTCTCCATGTCCTCAAGGTGTTTCTCTAGAATTGATAGTTTAAGAGTAAGCATACTCCTCAACATAGAAAATCTCCCCAACACTCTTGAATTCTCATTTTCTAGCACACTGATTTTATCCACTAACTTGGATACTTCCTTATCCATCTCTGTAACATATTGTGAGGAGGACCCACAATTCTTCGCCAAGTCATCCAATGTCTTCTCATAATTATGGATTATATCCACCAGATTCTGTATATTCCTAGAAGGGTTTATGCTGTAGCTTTATATCTTCTTTCCATGCTCGATGCAAGACCTAATACCAGAGATAGTGGTGTCTAATATGCTGATATCCCACTTTAAAGACTGACATATCTCCTCTAACTTCTTCGCCATGTATTCTCTTTCAACTTTCATAGCTATGGCCTTCTCCAAATAAGTAAAGTGAATATCAAATTCATCAAGGAATTTGTTCAGATTATCCACTGTACCATTTCCCTGAAAGGTGAAAGGTATGGGTAGAATGTTGTTGATTCTATATACTGCCCTATCCAATACCTTTGTCTTTTTCTCTGTCCTCTATTCTGATATCTCCTTAGCCTTAATAAAGGCTATGCATGACAACTTCATTAATTCATCCTCATCCATGCCATCAACATTAGTGTTCAGAGGTTTGTTATCACTTGCCAACAATAGAGTTGAAGAAACATGAATGTATACATTTGTTTCTTGCTCAACTTCAACCTCAATTTCAATTTCCTTCTTTACTTCAACCATTATTTCTTTAAGTTCTTCCTTAGTTCCTTGATCTTCTTCCTCAACAAATTTGCAGAGTTCCGTCGTTCGCATGATGCTACGGTTCCGTAAATGAGAAAACTCATCCTTCCAATATCCATCATCCTTTATCATGTCTTTCATCTCTTTTAAGATTTCAAAGTCCCTTAATGTCTCATACTTTCAATGTATGTATGCCCTAATATATTCCACATGAAGCATGAGGTATGGAGTTTGCGAAAATGCACCTTCAGATTCATCCTCTATGGATTTGCAAGGGTGTTTCTTAAACTTATACCTCGGCCTCTCACTAATATCAAAGTTCAATGGAGTATCCATAGTAAAAAAATCTCGCAGAAGATCAAAATACCTTTTACTCGGTGATTTAGGGTATGCTTACTCATCGATCATAGAAATGCTCTAGCTTCTTTGCTTGCTCATCTGGTCTCCTTTAGTTGTGATCGAATGGTGATTACAAAATGTTTAAATAAATGAACTTATACTTCGTCATGCACAAATTGACACATTTCCCGATGAACTTGTAAGTATGCAAAGATCCATTCATCCATATTTCTGTAAATCATCCAATATAATGTGTATAACCATGTGATCTTGGATATAGAATCTAAACTAATCATATTATCTTCCATAAGCTTACATCGGCTTATTCTACATTCAAAGGGGCTGGATAGATTTCTGTTATATTTCTCCAAAGCTCCCCATAAGTCAATGCTTGGCCATTTAGGATGATGTAGCAACATCATACGAGGGTTCAATAGCACCTACTGATTCTCCCTGAACCTTAGTCTCACTCTTTTCCTTCCGTTTCCATACTTTACCACTATCCTTGTCTCTTTCCTTATTAAACATTTGATCAAACTCATCCCTATACTCAGTCAAGCTCTTACCAACATTACCAAAATTTTTCTTTATAACAATAGGTGGCTGTCTTCTGTTGCTTACAACTCCATTATACCCGCAAATTTTTTTTATATGTCCTTGATTGTTACATTTATAAACATAAAAAGGGATTATAAGGAGTCTTACCTCTCAAATCCCTCTTCATGTGACCATCTTTGTTACATCCAAAGCTTCTTCCTCTGAAAGGTCTGATCTTCTCTCTAGGTTCCTCTTGTTGTATAGGTTCTTCTTTCCGATTAGGTGTCTTATCTATTTTACCTTCACACAATCTTTCTTGATATTTAGAACATTCTGCTTTATCAAAACGAACTCCTGTCATGTCACCTTTAGGTTTTTGTCTTTCCCTCTATTCATCAATCTTGTCACTGCTCGCATGAAGTTTTTCAATGTGATTATTTGCTTCAACAAGTTCTCCCTTAATGATGTGGTTATATTTCTCTAATTCCTCATACTTGATTCTGTAATCATCAAGTTCATAATGCATCTTTTCCATCTCTACATTCTCTCTCTCTCTCTCTCTCTCTCTCTCTCTCTCTCTCTCTCTGAGCTTCTTTAGTCATTTAAATAGTAGTAACTTTGCATTCATGTTTCAACGCTTCTTTGTCTTGCTTAGGTTGCTTAATTATATCAGATGAATCATTTTTAGATTCCTCTTGTATCTTTTCCATAAGGTCTTGCCTTTAGTTCCTGGAAAGTTCAAGTTGTTCCTTAAGCTTCATTATGAAACCCTCAACTCTTCTCAATTTTAATTTTTATTCAGCATTATCATCTTTTTCCTTATCAAGGTCTTTAAGTTTTACTCAAAATTTTCCTCCAAACTACTTGAATCCATATGGATTTCCCTCAAGCTGTTAGAATTTCTCTCCAAGGTCCTCAAGGTCCGATACCAATTGTTAGGATTAAGCAATAATCAGAGGGGGTTGAATCAGTATTGCAACACTTTAATATCAAACTTAACAAATTCAAACTTAACCATGTAATTAATGAAATAAGAAGAACATACACAAACTAGTAAAAAAATCATAACACCATGATTTGTTAATGAGGAAACCCTGGAAAAGGGAAAACCCCAATGGGGATGATACCCAAAAATAGTGTACTAAGAGTATAATTTTCCTGTTAGGAGACCTAGCCCTATTAGGAGTTGAGTATTATATTTAGTACAAATCCTTGTTAAAGGATAGAAACCCTGTTAGGGGTAATACAAGGAGTTCACTGCTCTTACAATGCAAAATTGCCTTTACAATGATTTATCAAAATGTGAACTATAAAAGCATGTGCTATGATTAAGTAGTCCTAGTTATAGCTCACAACATCCTCTGTATAATTATGACATAATTATGCATCTATCTCTTCCACACACAGCTTCACATCTTAAAACATCTTCACATATATACTCGATCTCATAGCCTTTCCAGTCGGCTCACAAATACATCACAAAATGTGTCCAACACATAATCAAATTAAAAATACATAGTCTATGATCATATATCAACAAAGGTAGGGTAGGAACCAAACTAAATCAAAAGGAGCACTTTTGGAATCCACATGTTTCTCCCTTAAACATCGTGACCACTCATCTGCCCTGATACACTGCTACACTTTTTTCATGTAACCATATCAAGTTGTAACTCTCTAGTCAACTCCAAAATACAAGAGACCTTAACTTAAGGTCTACTACATCCCATAATACATTCCTCTAATCTCAAGTGACTTGATTATTCACATATTGTGCTCGCTAGGCAAAACTGTACTCTGTCAGATTCTTCCTGAACTTAGTCATTTTTCTAAACAGAATATCCAAAATTGGATTCTACCCCAAGTGACCATGCCAATAACTAGTGTTTACTTAAATGAAAACCTATATGCTATACTCATTAGGCCACTTACCAATAGTATACACCTTTGATAGTGCCAACTAGACCTTGGGAGGATATTAGCATGGATTTTGTACTTGGGTTATCGAAGAGTCAAAGAGGTAATGATTCTATATTTGTGGTGGTAGACAGATTTCCAAAGATGTCACATTTCATTCCTTGTAAGAAGACTTATTTTTCAAGGATATCGTGAGATTGAATGGATTTCCTAAGAGTATAGTTTCAGACAAAGATAGTAAATTTGTTGGTTATTTTTGGAGGACACTTTGGAAGAAGATGAAGATTGATTTGAAGTTTAGTTCTACATTTCATCCATAGACTGATGGACAAATAGAGGTAGTGAATAGGAGTTTGGGAAACCTATTGAGATGTTTGGTTAGAGATAATCCTGGAAATTGGGATTTAATCTTAGCAAAAGTAGAGTTTGCATATAATAATTCAGTGAATAGGAGTACATGGAAGACACCATTTGAGATAGTTACTAGTTTTAATCTTAAGGGTGTATCAGGATTGAGGGATATTAGTCATGAGAACAAGAGGAGTCTTGAAGCAGAAGAATTTGCAAAACATGTGAATGAATTACACATTCAAATAAAATAACATTCTAAGAAGATGAATCAGTCATATAAGGAGAGAGATGATATAAAAAGGAGACACAAGGAATTTGAAGTAGGGGACGAAGTCATGGTATATTTGAAGAAGGGGATATTTTCTGTTGGAATATATAATAAGTTGAAGATGAGGAAGTTTGGATCGTGTAAGATCTTGAGGAAATTTTATTTACGGAATGCATATGAAGTGGAGTTACCAGAGGACATGGACATTTCACCTATATTCAATGTTTTAGACTTGTATGAGTATCATGAGTAATATTTTTGTGAGGGTAATGGATCATAAGTTGAACAATAGTATCCCAAGAAGTAGATGGATGAGATAGAATATATTTTGGATAGAAGAATTAATAGAAGTACAAGAGATAAGCAATATAAAGAATATCTTTTCAGATGAAAGGAAAAACCTGTGGAAGTTTCTTTATGAATTTCTCAGGATGAGGTTGATCGTCTTAGTTTTGCTTTAGCCCAAACAAAGTGAGAGGATCAATTTTCAAATAACCCTGGGTGTCTAATGCAGGGGCGTGTTGGGATCTTGGTAATCTTTCATCAACCACAAACATTTGTTTTTCTGTTTTCCTATTTGATCAGTCTCTAAGTTTCTTTCTGCATTCGTTGAGTTTGGATCATTTGTAGTTGCGATCCTTACAGTGTGTTGTTGGCATCATGTGGAACCTTTCCCTAGGTTCGCACTTTATTTGGTTAATTCGCGCATGAGATCTTACAGATTCTTGGCGGGACTGTATTGTTCTTCATGTTTTCCGTCCATTTTGTGTTTTCTGATCTTGCGAAGGAATTTACCAATCGACAGAGCTTAACGACTCATTTCTCGATGATATTACATTTGTGGATGACCTACTTAAGGGATCATGATTCATATTTATTTCATTGGAAGTAGATCCTGATGATTTGGGTCTTGACCTATTATTTTGTATTATGTTTTCTTTCTCATTGTGAAATGTGATCTTTCTAGACTGACTTGATGCTTGCGAAGGCTTTATAAGCAATGTAATTGTTCTTTGTAGTTAGAAGTTGATATAACTAGAAAGGGAAGCTCTCATAAGATTATCTTGTTGTAGTTGAATGTTGAGGATTTTGTAAGGAATTTTGAATTGTAATAAGGCTTGTATGCCTCACATGTATGGCTGCATGTTGCAGATCCATTGTATATGATTTTCTAATAATAAAGAAGGTTGTTCTCACATTTCTCTATGGTCTTACTTGTTTCCTTTGTGTGAATCATGTTGCAAGGATTGGACAAATCTCTTTGAGTTCCCTTTGTCCTTGACTGAACCAATTACAAGGTACACTAAACCTAGGAGAGCTTGTGGTATGAAATAAATTGAGATTCATTGATTTGTCTTCACCACATTCATTCTCAAATATTATTTAACACATTTAGTTAACTACATAATTGATAAACCATCAATTTTTGTATCACTGTGTGATTTTTCAATATCATTCCTATGGTTAGGAGATACTATATAAAAACAACTCAATCATTGGAAAGAAGTGAAATAAAATATTTGTGTTAGGAACCAAGTTTGAGAATTATGTCATAACATCATTTGAATTATGTAATTTGAATATTTATCATTAAACAACTAAATCCTATAATGTTAGAATCCCTTAGCCCAGTATGGTCGATTGTAACTCATTCGTGACTAAGAATTAAAAAGATAATATATTTTATAGTTTCACTATGTGATTATGTATTATTTCATTACGGTATGTATGGCCAAATATTTTTATTTGATCCTCCATCTATGACTGCATCTATGAGGCATGAACTTTCCAATTGATTATATTATTTCAAATATAATCTATGTTGTTTAGTACTCAAGTTGCACTTCTAACTTGGTAGTAGTAAAAAATGTGAATGGAGAGATCTATCTTTGCAAGATTCTAGAGATCTAAATAAAGCCTCTTATAAAGCACTAATCTACCCTCTATGGATGTAGTAGGATTTAATAGGTTTTTAATCCTAGATGACTTCTAGGGGTTCAAATAAATACTAGTAAAGTAAAATAAGTATAAAATGGGTCACTCTTTCCTATATAAAAAAAATAAGAATTGATTCTATGCAGTTAGGGAATCATTTTAAATATCATACCAATTTAAACTTTCATAATGGTAACTATATTTTAAGAGTAGATTTTTCATAATTTAAGGAAGGCATCTCATATGTGGCATTTTTTGGATTTTCTTTGAATGTGAAAAACAATCCTTAGTATTTTCCAAGAAAATTTGTTGGCCTAGGCACATTGTCTCTTAGTACGGAATAACTATTAGTTGTAAAAAGGTTTGATTTGTTCTTAAGATTTCACTTAGTTTCCATAAAAAGATCATGCAATATTTCATAGGAAAGAATAATTTTATGAGGAAATTCATAACATATTCTATATGCGTAGTTCATGATACTGGCCTCATGTTGGAAAAGATTAAACATTTCAAATGGATAAAATGTTGTTATACCCAGGAGCCTATGCTACAAGTCAAGAACAAAACCTCCACCAAACAATGAAAATCAAACAAAAGCTATTTCACCAATCAATGTACAAAATGTGTTGATGAGAATGAGATATCTTACACTGTGAAACTTTGGTGCTTATGAAGCAGAAAGAAAAGAAAAGAATACAAGTGGCAAGGAGAAATGCCCTAATAAAAAATAAGAGTATGTATAATCACTTTGGCACAAAAAATGATATACCTAACCTTATTTTCTAACACACGACTGTATGCATCTAGAAGAATGCTAATTCCTAAGTAAAATTAAGAAATTATGCACAACGTAGACACGTACACCAACATAAAAGAGGGTAACTAAGTATTTGAACATATCAAGGAGGTCAATTCAAAGGCACCAATGTTGGTCAATCTTGAGTTCTTTATAAATTTGATCTTATGTGTATACAAGACAACATAAATACAACTCTTATTCAAAAGGATGGTAGGATTGGTGCAAATGAACATCTTGTTTCCCTTTTAGTCAAAAAATAAAAGAGAGAATGTAAAGCTACTCATTGTAATAAAACATATGACATCGCAATATTATTGTATAAATGATAAGGATGATGTGATATTTTCATTTATTTCACTAGTTATCAAAGTTTAACTAGGATGTTATCTATTAGTACATTACAATAATATGCTCGTAATAACTACATGCAAAATAAAAATAAAAATCCTTCTAAATCTTTGAATATATATCACATTGAGACTATATCTTTGAGATCCCATAATCTTGGTTATTGATTTGTAATAGAGGATGAGATTTTTTATCCATGGAGGTATGATGAAAATCATATTGCTAATAAATTTGCTTTTGAAGAACATGAAAAAGAGAGAGCAATATCCAATGAAGATAGTGGTGTCCATAAACTGTATGATGAAAATGGCCTGCAAACATAGATTGTTCATAATGAAACCTTGGTCACCTGAAAAATCATAACAAAATAAAAATAGAAAATCTTATATAGGAAAAATGTTCTTGTGGATATTATTGGTGATAAATGAAGTGATCGAAAAACTGGACTCACACTATAATAATATGTACCAAATCATAACTATGATAATAATGCAGGAATAAGGTCTTATTTTTAGTTTAAAAAGCTAAAAAATAGTTTTGTTTTGGTTTTGAATATTTGGAAATCTATATTGTGATGTTTTGTTTGTAAAATTAGATACATAGAGTGAATAAAGAATGATGAGGTACTTGTAAAATACTTATTCCATGATAACATGGACATTTCATTGAATTATTTTCATGAACCTAACAATGTATGAAATGAATAGTTAGAGGTGGTGGAGAAATAGAAAAAAGGTGAGGAATACTTAAAAGTAAATAAAAATATGCTTGATTAGTAGGAAATGAGAGAGGAGGGGTCATAATTATGCTTCTCATTTTATATAATTCATTTTTTTTTTGATTGATTGCAAAATGAGACATGATACAAATCGACTTATGGGGCAATGAAGTACATGGTACATTACCATCTAATTGATTGAATGACTAACTAGGAGAATGTAATCATAGATTGTTTTTAAATGGGGTATGAATATATTCTTAGTTACTAAGAAAAAAAACAAATTTGATAACCTTGTACATAATCATCCCTCTATCCATTATGGTAGGATATAATGAGTGCACAATCGTTGAATGTTGGTTATCTTTCATAGCATAATTAATACAATAAATATCTACTAGCTTAGTGACAATCTCTTATTTATATTTGACTATATTTAGACAACTCATTATTATAATTATGATTTAGCTATGAATTTAATTATAAATGTTTAATGTTTAACATAGTGTCTAAATTTTGAAGTTCCTTTGAATGTTGAGGATTGTCCCCACTTGTAGACAATGAAGTGAAATGATAACTACTAACAAGCTTGTGTTGTGATGAATATCTCCTTCCTTTTCATTAAAAATAATTTATATGTTTGTGTATAGTATAAAATGGGGATCACCTAATAGGATATAAGCTCTCCCAAATTTCACAAGGTACATTAGAATACAAAGCCTCCTCGTGTCAAATCAGATCAACACCACAAGAAAGAATAGAGTGATGCCAGTTTTAAATTCAAGTCTTAGGGGCTTCTATTCTTTTTGTTTCTTGGATTGAGGAGGAAAAAATGAGTTACCTAAATTTGTAAATACTATAGAGGAAATGAAAATTGAAATGTGCGTAAATTGGATAAAATAAGGAGATGTTTTTCTTCTATTGTTTTTTTGACTGTCAAAATCCTGGAATCGTGTGTTTTTCCAGATATGGTTCTTGAAATATGCCTGCTTATGAGGGTGTAGAATATTTCGAGCATTATGTACCCGGGTGAAAAATGTTTGGACCATTCTATACATGGAAATTTTCTATCCTAGATTTGGCAGAGGCCTGTGTCAGGACCCGTGGGACTCGTATATGCAATTACAACTTCCTGGCTTGTACCTGCACATGGAAAAATAGGGAAATAGGTTGGATAAAGGGGGTTGCCTTGGTCAAATACCTGTTTATAAATTAAACTTGGAATATGAAATGTAAAGCATAAAGTAAACACAAAGGCTCAATAATGCGTTAATGTGCTTACCCTCATGGATCGATGTTTGTATCGGTAAAATCCATGAAATATGCTTGATGTTTGTTTCTTGAATGTAGATTTTGAAATTGTAGGATAGATGTAGCATATTCCTTCACATGTGCATGGATCTTTGAATACCACCCCTAGATCTTGATTTTTCTTGAAATGTTTGATCACACTTGCAAGGAGACAGAGAAGAATGATGGATAAAGAGAGATCTTCTTTGCTTATTTGAGAGATCCACTAAGACACAACCTTGGGATAGAAAATATTTCTCCAACTTGAAAAATATTTTCTTGACGAGATAGAAGAAGAAGAATGCGTTGGCTTGAGATCTTGAAATCATCTAGCTTGCTTGAATGCACTTTGAAAATATGAAAATTAATGTTTGCACTTGATAGCTTGAGAGTAATTGTGATATCTTGCATATGATAGGAGATGTCAAAATGAGGAGAGATCTATATTTTATATACTTTTCCCCTCATTTGGGATCTAAAACTAATCCAGCCAACCACTAGAGAAGAATTGAATTAATAACCCGATATCGGGCTCCGAGCCCAGTCTGGGACAAAATAATTGGGTACTGAACATTTAGAGCATTGTGCACCCATGTACACAACATTTGAAACATTGTGCACCCTAGGATTTTATCCCATTTTTTTTCCAGAGACATTGAGATGATGAAAAAGGCCCCAATTTAAATTACAGGTTGCTGGGATCAAGAAAAATGGGCAAAAAGACCTCAAAATCGTAAAAGAGGGGCTATAGTTTCTAATTAGAGCCATTGATAATTGGTGATAAATTTTAGGATAGTACATTTATCCCCCATGTTGATGTTTTGTAGCTTTTGTCGGATAAATGCTATCAGACTATTGAAAACATATATATATATATATATATATATATATAATCTGAGATATAATACATATAGATATATATATCTATAATAAAATTAGGAGAAATAGATATAATAATGATTCATAGATATTACATGTGTTGATATATATATATATATATATATATATATATAGTTACATAATCAATTGTCAATATATTAATCTCATAATAATGAATAGACATGTCCCATGAAGGGACATGTCTCTCCTAACCTCATGCTTAATATAAATGAAAGAGAGATTTCCGCATTTGTAAAACACATACAACATAGAGTGCTATTACATTTGCAGCTATCCTAAAACTTAACTTGGTTTCAGAGCCAGACTGCAAATGTAAGAGAGTAGTTTGTTGATGGTGAATGTGTGACTGTCTCAGAAAATAAGTATTAGTATAGGGATCATATCTCACAAATCAACTGTTGGATTTTTTGGAATTTTGGATATGTTGGTGAAAACCAAATTTTTAAGAATTTCACTAGAGTGATTGGAGAGAAAGTGTGGGGTTCAAAAGTTATGATGGACTGTGTACGGGTCTATGTGAAATAATATGAGAAGGATAATATAATTTCACCATCCTTAGTGGGGAGATGATTCAAAGGGGAGATGTCTCTGAAATAATATGAGAAGTTGTTTTTTGATTTGATGTATGTGGATCCTCATTGGAGCAACATGTATCAAGGATGTTGATGCACAGATAAGTATTTATTATCCTTGAGTATTACTTTATCTACTCATTGTAGTATCTCTCTTATTTGTATTTTTATACATCCTATAAAAGATATTTGCCTTGATCTTTTCTGGGATGCTCTTGTAGGAAAAGAAGATTGATATCAAATTTAGAGGGAGTATGACACTTCAGAGGTAAATTTAGATGAGGATCTCAGAAGATTGATATTAGATTCAGAGGGAGTCTGACAGTTTATCTTAAGCAATCTTGGATGAAAAATATCAACAAATTGATATCTTCTCAATGAGTTCTTCTTTGCGAGAGAAGTTTGAGGCGAAATCCCTTGTTTACTCCCTCTACACTGAGGCATGGTGGATGTCATGTATGTGAATCCATGTTTTTAATGGGCCTGACCCCTGTGTACATCATGAGGAAGTGACGACTTCCAAATGATGATCACTTGTATTTGTAAAAGTTATTGGAAGATGACGATCTTACAATAACTTGATATTCTATTGTGATAGACATCTTGTGATGGCTGAAATAGATCATAATAGATAGAACTTGTGGATAGAATTGCCAATGGAGGCAATCCACTCTAAATCTTGTGAGTTTGTGGATAGAATCGCCGATGGAGGTAATCCATATGAGCGCTTTTGGATAGAATCACCGATTGAGGCAATCCACCCGGGAACTTGTGGATAGAATCACCGATGGAGGCAATCCTCATGAGAGCTTGTGGATAGAGTCACCGATTGAGGCAATCCACCCAAGAAATTGTGGATAGAATCGCCGATGAAGGCAATACACTCTAAAGCTCATGAGTTTGTGGATAGAATCGCCGATGGAGGAAATCCACATGAGACCTTGTGGATAGAATTGCCGATTGAGGCAATCCACTTGGGAAATTGTGGATAGAATCGCCGATGGAGGCAATCCACTCTAAATCTTGTGAGTTTGTGGATATAATCGCCGATGGAGGCAATCCACATCTTGAGACTATGTTTCTATTGATTACATCATGAGGATGATGCTTTTATTGCTTACATCATATGATTGATGTTGTCAAGTGTCATATAAGTGTTGACATTTATCCTCCCCAGCTAAGAGGGAGTGTTGATGTTTTGTAGCTTCTATCGGATAAATCCTATGAGACTATTGAAAACATATATATTATGTGAGATAAAATATATATAGATATATATCTATAATAGTATTAGAAGAAATTGATATAATAATGATTCATAGATATTACATGTGTGTATATATATACATGTGTGTGTATATATAAAAATATATGTAGTTACACAATCAATTATCAATATATTAATCTCATAATAATGAATAGACATGTACCATGAAGGGACATGTCTCTCCTATCCTCATTCTCAATATAAATGAAAGAGAGATTTCTACCTTTGTAAAACACATACAACATAGAGTGCTATTACATTTGCAGCTATCCTAAAACTTAATACCACACTTTAGTGAGAGTATGAGATAAAATCATACTCACGGTAAAGTAGATCAATACATATTAATGGTCTTATAAAGTTCAAGGAGACAAAGAAGCATCAAGCTCATGAGCGACTTAAGTCTTCATCAAATCCAAAACAAAAATAAGTGAGGCATTGCTCGAGAGAGAAAGAAAGAGAGAGAAAGAGGGCATGACCACTATCCTAGCAAGGAGATGCCTTACCATGGACCATGCAAAGGAAAAGGTGTTGCAAAAGATGACATTGAAAGTATAGCATGCTATGTAGTTTCTAGTCAACCCATCGAAGGGGATCAATCTAAGGATTTGAAAAGTGGCCTGTCAAAGGACCAAGTGTGTGCGGTCAGTCAAAGGACCAATAAAAGTGAGATCAATCTAAGGATCCATGGTAGGAAACATTGAATCATTGTGCTTGTGTGAAAAGTGTGAAACAAGGAGCAAAGTGTATGCTCCCACATTAAAGAAATTTCAAACACCTTAACAAGATAAATATATTTAACAGAGTGTACATGCATCCAACAAAAGACATTTCCACTATGAGATGCACCCAAGAAAGGAAAAAACAAGGGAAATGAAATACATAAAAAAAGAGAGCATGAAAATGATATACTACATTAGGGGTTAGTATTATCATATGATAATACATGCATATTACATCAAAATGAAATGTCATCATTCCCCCAAGGTAGAAAAACTACAAGAATAATGGAAAAATGTCACGTAAGAGTCACGAAGAAGAGTATTTTTGGACCGACATCATGGAGACTAAAAAGAATATGTAGCTATGATTTTGCATAATTCCCAATTAGATGACACAAAGGAACATTTATGAACAATAACACATGTACAACATGAAATGAAAGAACAAATAGAAGAAATGAGATAAAAATAGAGGAATGTCACAGTAGATTGATTCCTTTATCATGACCTTGTACCAATGGAGAAACAAGGGTCATTTAAAGAAATCTAAACAAAAAATATAGCAAGAAACAAATCACGGGGGAAGACCATCACACAAACAAGAAAACACATAGAATCCACTACAGAAGAGGATCTATCCAAGCATATCGCCTGCACCCCCATCTTGGTCTATAATGTTTAGGGAAGGTGATCAACACACAAGAGGATAAACATAAAGCACGATATATGGAACAATAAAATTTCCAAACAAGGACCATACTGTAAAGATGGGTCACTTTGTTCTTCACTAGGACTGAATATAATTATTGTGAAAACATAGCCAACAAATCATGATTAACATCAATAAGCTCGTACATGTCATCAAAATCACTTGCATGAATATCATCATTAGTTTAATCAAAAGCATCATCATCTAGAGTATCTTCATCATCCAAATTAATTGTGATAGAATCCAAGATAGAAATAGAATTGTTATGTCTATTCATTTTCATCTTTTTCAAATTGACTCCCTCCCTTGGGATATGCATAGGTTGGTAAAAGGTAATCAAAGCATCAATAGGTTTTTTAAGGTAGGAAAGAATTTTGGAAGCACAAGCACAGGCTCTGGCACAATGTTTTTAATGATGATCATGGGCACAATGGTTACATTTAGTCTTTCTGAATATTTGATTTGGCTTGGGATCAACCAACACCATATCCTTTTCTTCCATAGGGGGGAAAACTGAAGGAACATCACTAGGTTGAGAGATAGGATGGATAGAGGGTTTGTAGGTTATAGGAAGTGGAACAAAAGTATAAAGAGGAGGCATAGGTGGTGTAGGAAGAAGTCCAGGTGCAGGGCAAGGAGATGGAATACCCTTAGGATTGCTAAGTTCACAAATATATTAGATTTTGTATTTCTGATAGGATCAAAAGAGATTATCTTTTGGGGGATGAGTGGGTTGAGGTATAAAAGGCCAAAATAAGTCAAGGTAAATGCACTTTGAAGGTACTAAAGGTTGGAAAATACTATGCTTAATAAAGAAGATTTCTCCATTATGGGGAAATTTAAAACACTTATGAATAGGAGAGGCTAAACATTTCATGGAGGTGAGCTAAGGAAGACCATGCCAGAATTGAAATTGATTGGAAATTGGGATGACAACAAAGGTGACATCTAAAGTTTTACCATATACTTCTATGAGAAAAGTGATAGAACCATGGGTAGGATAAGTGAAACCATTGCAATTTTGAATCATCACATTAGATTTTTCATAAAAATCATGTTGCATGTGTCTTGTGTAAGGATGTTCTTTAGTTATAATATTCACCATACAAGTGGGATCTATAAGGACACCATGGGAAAGAAGGCCATTAAATATTGTAACAATGCAAAAAGGACCATCAAGATCAGCCTTAATAGTTTCACTAGGATCAAAGGTAATGGGAATCTTAGGACCAAGTTTGGGTTTAGGTTTGGATTCAGTTTGATCAATAAGATTAACCACATTGTTGTCTTCAATAGATTCATCATCATATGAAAAAACATGGGAGGAAGAAGGAAAAGGCATGGTAGACTCAATGGTATGAGTGGAATGAGAGGGTAAAGGATCCATATAATTTTGCAAGTTTTTGCTGGAAGGTGCTATGGATTTTTTACTTGATCATTCACACATTCAATAGATAAAAAATTGGAATCAATAAGGTCTTGGATAATGAATTTCAAGTGGAATCATTTTTCAGTATCATCACCAGGTTGATGGTGATATTAAATTTTTTTTTTTTGGATTGAGTTTTGTTAGGATCAATTGGGTTAATGGGAGGAAGCGTTAACATGTTAGCATTAAGAAACTTCATCATCACATTATGCAAAGATTCATTAAGCTGAGTAAAAGTATGAGTAGGTTTAAAATAAGATGACAAAGGGGTTCACCTTTGGATGCTACTGCCACTTGTTCATCAACATGATTAGATGGAGAGTTGATCTTGATGAAGAACTTTGGTTTTTGAAAATTTTGAAAGGACCGTGATGCAAAATCACCCTTATCAATAAAAGCCATTGGAGTTGTGCTCTCAAATTGGCTCACTTAAAGATGATAATTATGAAGCACTGCACATAATTGAGTAAAATAAGAGAATTCAAAAAATAAAATCTTGTCCCTAATATCTTTTTTTTAAATTAGCATTAAACATATGTTTCATGTCAATATTAGGTATAGAATAAGAAATTTGAGCATGAAAATATTTGAATCCACCAATGAAATAAAAAACATTTTCTTTAGGACCTTGTTTTCAATGCATCAAATTAGTCAAGGATATGTTAGGACCAATATTATTTTGGAATTGTTGAATGAAGGAATTGACAAGTTTTTGAAAGGAATCAATGTAATAAGGAGGCAAGGAGAAATAACATTGAAAGGCTTTATCTTGAAAGCTTTTAGTAAATAACTTAGCCATGAACCTTTGATCATGAGAAAAGTCACTACACAATGTCTCAAAGGTATTAACATGGGTCAAGGGATTGCCTTTACCATATTATGTGTCTAAATGAGGAATCTCCATATATTGAGGAATGATGACATGAGTTCCAAGGATAAGGGACTAGCCATATCACAAGTAGCTATGTTAAACTTGGATTGAGTCATGGAAGAAATTTGTTTTTGTAAAGATGATAGCTTTAGAAAGACTAATGGTTGTAGATTCGGTGGAAAGAGTAGGATATATATGGGTAACATTAGGAGGATTATGTGAAATGGAAGGAACATTGGAATAATAAAAAGGCACACTATTTTTAGTAGGATAGGATGAAGGTAAGCAAACACATGTCATACTAGAGGAGGAACACTAGTATTAGGAATTAGAATATGTATACAATTAGAATGTTGAAAGGAAGTGGTAATGGTAGGTGTAGTATAGGTAGAAACACTAGGTATTGCAGTAGGAATGAGATTAGAAGGATAAACACTAACAAGAGGTTGAAAGTAACCAAGTTCTTGAGCACAATCTTGAATTGGCTTGAAATTGTTATGAACTAGTTGAGAAACATCATGTAAGAAATCCATTTCACATTCATCATTATGGATTAACTTTTTTAAAACACCAACTATAGAAATAGCTTCGGGGTTGGGATTATCTTGATCTAACCATTGTTTAAATTTTTCAAATTCATGAGAAAGCTTTTGGATTGGACTAGGTGTATCCCTTAGGCTCTCATCCTCATCATGGGAATAATGGTAAGATTTGTATAGTATAAAATGGGGATCACCTAATAGGATCTAATCTCTCCCAAATTTCACAAGGTACATTAGAATAAAAATCCTCCTAAAGTCAAATCAAATCACCATCACAAGAAAGGATAGAGTGATGCCAACTCTGGATTTGGGTCTTAGGGGATTCTATTCTTTTTTTTTTCTTGGAAATTGAGAAGGAGGAAAAAGTGAGTTACTAAACCTATAAATACTAAAGAGGAAATGAAAATTGAAACGTGTTTGCCTTAGAGAAAATGGAGATACTATTCTGTTGTTATTTTTCCAACTGTCAAAATCCTAAAATCAATAATTTTTCCAGATCTGGGTCTTGAAACTTTCTTCCTATCTGTCTTGAAAATATGAGCATGTTTCTAAGGGTGCCGAATGTTTGGAACATTATGTACTTGGTGATTCTATCCTATATTTGGAAGAGACCTGTGTCAGGACCTGTGAGACTCAGATATGCAATTACAGCTTCCTAGCCACTACCTACACACATAAAAATAGGGAAATAGGTTGGCTAAAGTGGATTTCCTTGGCGAAACCCTTTTTTAGGAATCAAAATTAAAATATGAAATGTATAGCATAAAATAAACACAAAGGTTCAATACCGTGTTAATGTGCTTACCCTCATAGATGAATGTTTGTATTTCTCAAATCGATGTAATATGCTTGATGTTTGTTCCTTGAATGTAGATTTTGACCTTGTAGGAGAGATGTAGGATCAAGGATGCCTTCACGTATGCATATATCTATTAATACCACCCCTAGATATTTATTTTCCTTGAAATTATTGATCACACTTGCAAGGAGAGAGAGAAGAATGATGAAGAAAGAGATATTATTTTCTTGTTTGAGAGCTCCACTAAGGCACCACCATGGGATAGAAAAGTTTTATCCAACTTTAAAAAATATTTCCTTGACGAGATAAAAGAAGAAGAAGAATGCCGTAGATTGAGATCTTGAAATTGCCAATCTTGCTTGAATCCTCTTTCAAAATATGAAAATGAATGCTTGCACTTGATATCTTGAGAGTACTTGTGATATCTTGCATATGATAGGAGATGTAAAAATGAGGAGAGATATAGGTTTTATATACTTTTTTGCTCATTTTAGGATCTAAAACTAAGCCAAACTGACCACCGAAGAAGAATTGAATTACAAACCCTGATATTGGGCGTCAGACTTAATCTGGGAAAAAATACCTAGGTGCAGAACATTTGGAATGTTGTACTTCTAGGTACACAATGTTTGGAACATTGTGCATGTTGGAAAGAGTCACTCTTTGATTGATGGTATGTTGTCATTGATGTCAACTAGTATCATTACTCTTGGCCTTGTAGTAGGAAAGACAATTTACTAGAGGGTTTGATGCTTATATTTTTCTATGTACAAAATCCAGGATAGAGACCAGTCAGATAGTTTTATTATCGTTCGGAAAGGTTTTTGATAGTTAGAGAATACGATCAAAAGACATGAATATAGACATAATTTGTGTCTAATGCGATTATCATATATTATGGAGTCATCTTATGGATGAGATATTCACTGAGGAATATCGGGTTGAAAAAGTTTTTGAGAGGAACATGACAGTTTGGAGAAATCAAGTTGGTACTTTTGGAAAATATGTTTTTGTTATCGGTTTGGTGATTCTCTATGGTAGAGATGACATCAGAGGATAATTAGTTTGGTTAGAAAGATTTTATTTTGTGTTTTGATCTTGTTTTGGTGCGAATAATTATACATGTTTCATTATTTTTATTTGGGCCGACAGAGTTTGAGTTTTAATCTTATGGTCTTATATTTAAGATCAAGTTTTGATTACAAAGATGGTGATGATGATTACGATTAGAAGTCTAGAGTGATGTGAATATAGTAAGAAGAGATCAAGTGTAGTGCTCCATCATAACTGTATAGGAATTTTTATGCTACCAGTCAATTTTGTATAGGAGATATTTCTGGTATCATCCCCACCGGGGTTTTTCCCTTAACTGGGTTTTCCTCGATAAAAATTTGTGGTGTTATGGTGTTCCATTCTATATCTTGATTGGTTTACTTACATTTACCTTTTGTACTAAGTTGTGGTTGATGACATGTAACTGATTGAATGTTTTAATATGTTAAGTTGATCACCGAAATGTAGAAGGATAATGCAAGACATTAAATCAGTTAATGGATTGTATTGTCATTGATGTCAACTTGATATAATCTAATCAGTTACAATCAAAGTGTCAAAGACTTTAGAGGATCAGAGAGATAAAGATTATGCTTTATTTAATGCATAAAAGACAAGCATTCACACTGTGACTACAAACACCGACGGTCAGTAGAACCCAACGGATAGAGATCACCGACAGTCAAGTCATAGTGATGCCCAAGCGAGAAAACTGATGAGCATTACCGACAAGAAGGATCACAAGCAAACCTGACGGCTAGAAACATAGTGTAAACCGATGAAGAAGCCCGAGGAGAAATGGAGTATTGACCGACGCTATCAGAGAGTTAAACCAAAATTAACTTGAGTTCAGAAATGACAAAATATCTAGCTGGCAGAGCTAAATATAGAGTTAACTGGTAGTTATCATTGTTTTCATCGACAAGATAAGACAGAGATAAGTGATTGATTTAAAGCTGATTTTTCCAGTTGGAAAGAAGATCTCAGCGAGATAAAACATGAGTTTTGATTTAAATATGATTGGCGAGAATTGTGGATCACGCCAAGATCAAGAAGATCAAGAACCTAACAATGGTGATATCATGTCTATTTAAGAGACAACTCAATTCATTACGAATTGGTGTGGGGAGAAAAAGAAAAGAGGATGCTAAAGAGAAACTGATGAAGAGAAACTTCATACAGTGCTGATCAACAAGCTAAGGAAAGAGCTAAATAATTCTGCAGACACCGAGCAACAAAGCACACCATCACTGAGAAGAATCAAAGTGGAGCAAAGGTATAAACAGAGTTATATTGATGAGAATAGTTTGTGAGATTACAATAGATATGAAAATATGCAAGTATAAGTTGTATATGTGAATAGATCATACTGTTTCTGTTTAACCATTAATTCAGAAAGTCTCTTAATTGAGAAGGATTTAAAGATCCTTTCTATATTGAGATACATCCAATGGAGTATCAAAAATTTTGTTCATGAAGATAGCATGAGATGCCAGATACCTATTGACAGGCCAAGTGAGTGTTTGATCAAGGATGGTAGCATAGAGATGCCCAATATCAAGTGACAGACTAAAATTTCAAATCCTCTAACAAGGTCACACCTAACAGTGTGTTTGTAACCTTTAACAGGGTTGGCTCTTCACCGAGCTCACTTCAAAAGAATGAAAAGTTTGGGTTACCAGTCCCAAGTGGGTTTTCCCTTAACACGGTTTCCACATTAAAAATCCATGTGTCAATGTGTTTATGAGTCATTACTTTAGTGTTTTGCATTACACTTAACTTAATTAGATTGATCGGCTTACTCTAGATAATTTACTGTCTTTCGGTAAATTGACAGACTGCTATTCGGTAAATCTATAGTAGAAGGTCTTACAAACTATTTCGAGCAGTAGTAATTTGATAAAAGTATTTGGAGGCATTCATCTTATAGGAATGAAGATAAATAGAGGTATAATTTTGTGGGTACTAAGATTTAAGGGTTGATTATTGCAATATTTTTGAGGCCACTGATTCACTCCCCCTTCTCAGTTATTACTAACAATTGGTATCAGAGCTTGTGTGCTTAGAAAGGGAGTTTAACAGCTGAAACAAAAGATTACAAGATGAACATAAGAGATGTGCCCAAGTTGAATAAAGAGAACTTTGCATCATGGCAAAGCAGAATAAGACTCCACCTATCAAGTATTGGAAATGATATTGTTCAATACTTAGATACTGAATATGTGTTGCCTACAGGACCTCATACTCTTGAACAATTAAGAGTCAAGCATGAGCATAAATGCATGATGATAGAACTTGCATCATCACTCTCTGATGCTGAGTTTGAAGATGTCAAAACCCGCACCTTTGCAAAGAAAATGTGGGATAAGTTGAAGCTTGTACATGGAGGAGATGCTAATGTACTTAGAGCAAAGGCAGAAAGCCTAAGAGGGAGGTTTGATGACCTAAGGATGAAAGAAGGAGAAAACATTAATCAGTATAGATGCATAATCAAAGAGGCAGTAAATGCTATTCAAGGAGTTGGAGGTGTACTTGAAGAGGAGACAGTGGTAAGTAAAATCTTAAGAACATTATTGCCTGTTTATGCTATTAGAGTTACTTCTATTCAAGAAATGAGAGCAGTTGCAAACAATACAGTTACTCCAGATAGTCTGATTGGTAGACTAATTTCATTTGAGATGAATAACTTTGACAATAGTGTCTTACCATCCATAGAATCTTCATTCAAATATTCCCTAAAGATAAGTAACTCAAGTCATAGACATGCTGTTAGAAATGATAGTGACAGTGATAATTAGGATCAAGGACTTGATGAGATTGAAGCACTAATGGCTAGAAGATTGCAGAGAGGCAAATGAAGATACAAAGGTAAATTACCACTTGTATGCTTGAATTGTAAAGAGGTTGGACACTTTGTTGCAAGATGTCCAAACTGACGAAAAGATGACAGAGAAAGACAAACCTTATGAGAAGAAGTTTGATAAAGGTGATAATATAGAATACCAGAGAAACCAACAATCTGACAAGAGAGATACCCAAGACTACAAGGACAAAGGGAAGAAAGCTTGTTACATAGCTGAGAATAGAGCTGATGACACTGACACCGAATCAGAAGAAGACATTGAAATGGTATTTGTAGCCATGAAGGATGATTTAGATGAAGATGAAGAAATGTATGTAGAAATTGCACTCATATCTAAAGTTAGTAAAAATGATGTCTGTATCATAGATAGTGTTTGCACTCACCATATGACCAGTGATAAAAAAAATTTGAGACTTTTGAATACTATAATGATGGTTCAGTAAGAATGAGAAATGATACACCTTGTCCAGTTGAAGGTAAAGGAACCATAATGTTGAATAACCTGATTAAATGTGAAAATGCTTACTGGGTTAAAGGATTGAATTAAAATTTGTTAAGTGTTTCTCAGTTGAACAATTCAAGTCACAGAGTAGCATTTGAAAATAAAATGGGGTATGTGCAAGATCATGAGGGGCCAAACTATGCCCTTAAGTGGCAATGAAAAATCAGAAAATCAGGGTTAGTAAACTTGACGTAAAATTTTTAACTAGCTATCAACCTAATATCAAAAAGTTGTAAGAATATAATCTGTAGGAAATTGAATGTAGTTTCTAAACTACTAGGCCTTTTCTAAAAAAAAGTTAATATGATTGGTGAAAAGTACAGTTTTCAATGCAGCAGTACAAAAATTTCAGCAAAAAAATAAGAAGTAGGTGTATGTCTGACCACCTTAATCATAATCAAATGATAATATTTTTTTTATAAGATATTATATATAAGTAGTAGACTCATGCCCGGATGTGATGCATACTTTTGTGTAATTTTATTCCAAAAATATAATTAATTATGAATTATCTGCTACAACGTTTTCAGAATTAAAAAACTCTCGTGTCTGACCACCTAACTCATTGAAAACTTTACCAAATTTAATTTTTTTTTCCTTATAGTAGGTGAAGCATAGAATGTGACGCATTTTTCAGATTTCAAAAATGTTATACCGTCTGAAAGTTATAGCCATTGTTCAATCAGTATGTAAATCAACACTTTAGAGGTATCTCAATTAGAAAATAACTAATAATTACTTACCAAATTTGAAATTTGACAGAAATTATATCGATAGAAAGCTGATAATCTCCTTAAGATACACTTTTAGTTTGTTCAATTTTGGGTGAAAAAAAAGTCGTCAGCTACATGGTCAAAGTCTGAAACTCAGAGAAACAGGGGAAAAACACATTTTTGAGACATTTGAAGAGTTGACTAGGTAGGAATGGTGCACAAAGCAATACCGAGCCTAATCGGGTACCTGATTTTTTTGGGTACCCAATATTTTTGGGTACCCGAAAATACCAGAAGAATTTTGTATTTTGAAGTTTCCCTCCCCTTTCTCCCTTTCTCCCTCTCAATTTTTGATATTATATATTAGATATATAATATTAGATTATATATTATATATTAGATTAGATTATATATTATATATTAGATTATATATTATAAATATTATAGATTATATATATTAAATTATATATTAAATATTATATAATATATATTAATATTAAATGTTACATTATAAATCATATATTATATATTATTTTATATGTATTATATATATTAATATGTATTTAACAATATATCACATGATATCTT